>SNQN01000201.1:81081-93348 GCA_008642245.1 Bassia scoparia | reverse complement strand
GTGGAAGTTTCCATGTCGTGTATGAAGGCTTTTAATCTTGGCTTGTCTTTAACCACATATAGAATGTACTCAAACGGGGTCTGGGGTTGGATGGGTGTTCTTGCTCTAGGCTCTATCTGTGGAGTGTAGTGGAATTTGCGACTTTTCGCTATATTGGTCTCTAGTAAGCTAGTGGCGAGACAACGAATAGGGTTTGGCTATTTGAGAGGGCCTCTAAGTATGTCTACTGTACTATTATAATGTGTTTACTTCTTTGAGTGTTCATAAGTCTGTGGCACATAGTTTACTTTGTCCGGATCGTAGACTGTCAGTATGGATTCCACCTGGTATATCTGTAAAGAAGTTAAAGGTGGTAGAGTATTTACATTTGCATGAATACTATATTTTGATATAATAAATATGTAAAGACTTATCTGATCTCAATGTACGAAAAAAAGTCATGCTCATGATTAGTTTATGCATAAGTCAATGGTGAGTCACGATAGTTAAACACAGAGCTCGTTCGTTTCTTCAACTTCGATAACTAGGCCAACAAGCAATAGGAGATGAAGATGGTTGGGGAATGCCTTTTTTTTGTTTGGGGGTTTTTCGCACTCGCCTACCTCCCTTTCCCAAGTAGCTTTCTCAAATATATAAAAACTCGGTTGTCTTTGTTCGTGTCCGCCTCTGCAGTATTTTGAATCGTTTGTCGTTGAAATGATGTGGGAAGTATTGTTATCATCTAGTGTTAATTTTAACCTGAATTAGTAATACATTGTCCTCCGGTGTGACTGGGAGGTGGAAGATGTATTGACTAGTCGAGGGCTAATTTTGTATCGATATTAAGGCTAGAGCTAACTACGAACAATTACCCCTTATAAACACCAAGACTGGATGCTAGGTTTTGTATTTTTAAAGAGAATAATCATGCTTCGTAGCGAGCTCTAGTCATTGATACAAAACCGCTGCAATCAGGAGATTTGGTAATATGATAGGCTTAACTGTTTCTCTTGCTTCGGATCTGATAGCTTTTCGGTGTAGTCTTAGGCTAGTCTTTTTCTTTGTGTTTATGAACTGATGCGAGTATAATGCAAACTTTCTTACATTTGGACGTCAGCCATGTGCATAACAGAAGGTGTTCTGTTGCACTTGTCTCATTAGCCGAAGATAGATGAGGATAGGTCGTGTCAGCTGGGGTCCGAATTCCTGCACTGTCTTGACGCAATACAAGCCTTCAGTGGGAAGACATAGGATCTAATAGACATCATGAAATAGAATACTCATCTCAGCTCAAAAGGGTGGTGGAGATTGTTCATGCGATTGGACGCCACCTTTCTTCAATGAAGGTGTATGAGGCGGTTTAACGTCACATTTAGAGGAAAACATAATGGGTACATCCATAGAAGGCGGACTTCCGGGTTACTCTCATCTGCGGACCCGAAATTCTAAGTTCCGATCTCATAAGCGTATAATGTTGGGTAAACAGTTGTATCTTGGTTATGTAAACCTTCAGCGCCTTTTGCGAGGTTTCCATTCCAAAGTATCTTAAGGGCAACATGGACTGCCAAATTAATAAGAAGAAGATGACCTGTTCCTCGAGACACCGGGTTATTACAGAGTAGTAACTATGCCCATCGTCAGCCTCGCATATCTTCCCCTGTAGAGGTCTTTCCTACTCAATGCAGTGTGCCCTTCGCCAAGCAATCAGATGCCGTCCCGTGTGGATGCCAGTCGATGGCATGAAGAATAGATCTAGTATTGGTAGGTAGGCAGTCCCTCCACATCATTGCACAACACCATCATGGGTTCGAACGGCCTCATGGTCCGCACGTTTCACCCGTCGTCGTGACCCGACATATGCAACCGTCGTCGACATGTCGGGTAAGGTATCTCCCTCCCGATACTGAGAGTAGATGCACGTGAATGATGGATGACGTGGGGACCCGACCCATCCTCCCCCCGTGACGCAGTAAGCACACCTTGTACCCGCACCATGACGAGGATGTCTGGATGTATCGAAGAAGCGTAATTAGAAAACGATCACAACAAATAATCTAATTAAATTATAAATACTAAACTCTCTAACAAAATAATCTTCACTCAAAACATTTTGCACACCTCTAAGTTTTTCTTTGCTTTCATATTTGTAACCTACTAGGCTGAGCTTTGGTGAGTACGCACCCTTGGTATAGAAGATGCAAACTACTTCAAAAATCCATTGTTTTCGCGTTTTTGGCCTAAGTCCATATATGCACAGTTAACACCAAAAACAAAGCCACCATTATTGGAATTCTTTAATGGTCTTAATTTCTAAAAGACCACTGAAGGTAAATGAAAGTCAATTTTTTTTTAATCATTTTGTTTAATTTTTTGGATCATATCCATAAGTTATAAGGTTATAACCCAATAAATTTCAAAAGATGTTGTATTCCATACAGAAATATAGATTGAGGGAAAAATCGATAACTCACTTTTTAGAATTTTCATACAGAGTACAAAATATAGATTTTGAGGGAAATATAATCGATAAAGCTCACTTTTTAATTTTTTAAAAATAAAAGTAACATAGAATAAATTTTGTTATTACATTGTTTGTAGACATGTTGTGAACCAAGTAATATAGAGTAAAAAATTATACTTTGCACGATACATAACAATTTTGAGTAAAAGGAGGAATTATGAATTGATTTTAAACGAATAGTATACTTCTTGTTATCATATGGTGTTTCTATATTTAATTAGAACATTCTATTCCATCCATAATTTTAAATTACATTATACATTTCCTTTCTGGACTATAAATAGTTTTTTGCTTATTTCTATTTATTTCTTTTCAAAATTTTGAGTCCTCACAAAATGATAGTGAAGAACATAATAAAATGACATATCTAGAACAAAGGGTGTTTAAAAGGACTACTGTATCTTTTGATGGTTAATCTATATTGAAAATACTAAAATAAAATTGTCTTTCATTTTATATTCTCTATTTAGATAATTTTAAAGTTGTTTTTTAATGTAAGGTCTAAACGTAATGTTAGTCTATGGTATAACTAAATTATGTGAGTTAGTGCTTTGATATAGTGTACATGCCAACTAAATCACAATTTATCATTAATCTAATATGGGGCGAGGTACATATACACCTCTAAAAGATATTTCGTTCAATTTGTGTATGAATTGTTCGAATCGTGGTATTTTAAAAGTATTTTTTAATAAGTTTTTTAATTGTTTGGGCGAAAAATCTAAAAGTAAGAAAGATTAGTAAGTCATCCTTGATATTCTATGCAAGAGTATGGGTCATGATTCTTTAGACCGGTTTTAAAGTTCAATGGGAAAATTGTAAAAAATGATTACATATAGTCAGAAAATAAGGACGATAGATAATATGTTGCAAGATTAATACGTATTTGGATTTGATAAACCATAAATAGATTGTGGTCAATTGTTTCACAATATTTGTATATATTACACGGTGAAATATTGATGTGGTGAGAGAGAGAATTTGTTATGGGTAAGTAAATTTGGAAGTATTTATGACGATCGAAGAGAACATCCACCATGTATCATTGCTTACGTGGTGTGAAGTGAGATGTCAACTTAGTCTCTGAGTCCATCAGTTTTACATAGCTATCTCTGGAGCAACCGTCCTGTCTATAGCTCCAATCGAGAGCACGTTGTGCGAAGTTTATCTTTCACATGTTCGGCTGACCTCACAAAGTGGAGTATAACATGTAGGAAGTGTGGTGGAGCCATTTGATACATAAAGTGAGCCGGATGAGCTAGATGATATGTAGTGAGGTGATGTTTGGTAAGAGAAGTCTGAAAGGGGTCCTTAGGATGTTTGGCTTAAAACTCCCATTGGATCAAAATTAAGCAAAAGTGAACTTAAAGAGACAGGAGGCAATCATGCCGCGTCTGAAATGGCGCAGCCGCGTTGGAGGGCCTATTACTGTCTGTCTTGGCGTGTCTTGCTGCTTCATGTTGGGTTGACTACTTATTGCGATGTTCTTTTGATCTGTTGTGTTCGTCTCCGTGATTGTTTATTTGCCGTTTATAGCTTATTAGATTGAGAGTTAAATTATTGATTGTTTGTTATTGACATTTATATGCTTTGGTATGATATTGCATTATTGTGTTATTGTATATTAAATTGGGTAATTTATTGCATGTTAAATTCGAGTAGATCGGTTAGTATTTTGGGGGTGCCTAATTGATTTTTGTGGTTCGGGTATTACACATGTCTCGATGAGAGTATGGCGTGTGGTGTGGTTAGTTTGGGAGTGCTATTACGAATTAGGTTGGTGCGCTTTGTTTATATATGGCTAGAGTAGTTTGTTATGAATAGCTATAGTAGGTCTTCTTTCATCTTGTAACGTTTGGCGCGGATATGATCTATGTAAGTATCAATCTACTAAGAAACATGGTTAGATAGTTCCCTTACAGACTTCTCACAAATTCCTTTTCTGATTCACTTTGAAGAATCATCCACGAGTGAGTTGCTTTCTCTATTGTATCTCATGAAGTTGATTTTTGTTTAACCCGGTGATCTGAGGGCAAACATTAAATATAGGAAAAGCGTGATTCGTGCTTTGGAGTGATATCCGGTAACTTCCTCTGTTCAATTATTTGCCAAGCATCTATTGTCTTAATTTGCTTCATTCATTCGATATGGTTAATCACGCAAGAAGTCGGATAGACATTTCATCGAATTGGAAATGGAGGAAGTGTTGAAAAGTGGAAAGGTGCAAGTTATGAAATGCTTGGTTTTCTCTAGTTTATAATTAATGGTTTAAGAATATCAGTAAGATTCTTTGTTATTTGCTTAGTTTATTTTAACATATAATTTTTTAATAAGGGTTTAATCTTCACAATGATAAATCTCACATAATTTCAATGTCATGTATTTAAATTGATGTTATATCCATTTTCTCATATTAAAGGGGATTGGGTAAGCAAAATATTTCTTGGTTGTGAGTTTATTAATATGGTTATTTTGTTTATGATCAAATTTGTATGTATACGAGCGTGCCATATATGTATGCCAAATTTGGTGACAATGTTTGTTTTAATATTATGTATATATTGTTATTGATAGGCTTTGTCGGCCTCTAAAAGAAGAATATTTACCTACCTAATCCTCCTAGCTATGTAGTAGGGCAAGTTAGGGTTCGATCCAAGAGGAAGGTTCAATTAATTTTGGTCGTGCTAAGAGTACAATAGTCAAGTAAACAATAACAAGGAGACTTGCAACTATTCTAACTAAAGGAAATTTAAAAAGAATACTAATATCTAAGGATTTAAGTTTCTCGCTAATGATATAAAATATGTTACTCATTAATCTTACCAACAATCAATTAGAAAAAATTCACAAGATAGATGCGCCCTAATTTGTACAAATGATTTCTTTGATAATCAATGGCTTCCCATAATATGTCATCCGTATCTCATTTTCATGGAGTCATATCATATTATGAGAATTAAGAATAGCATTCCTAAATCCTAGCCAAGTCGATCACTACTTTCGTGATGATTTTTCTTTACTTTGTTTAGGGATCCTAAAATCGATTAAGAGCCAACTTTCGTCACGAACTAATCGACATTCCAATAATCTACTAGTCAAATATTGTGAGGTAGTATTATGTCATAAGTCGGCAGAGTCTTGTCCTCTTTAGGCTATATAGATGAACTAATCCATAGCCAATTTTGGATGGAGGAATGTGGGTTTTCGGGTGAGTCATAGCGAGTTTTCATTAATACATATGAGGAAGTTGCATATAGTTCAGTGTTCAACGGCTCTGAGGGATTATTCCTGAGACTGTAGAATTTGATATCTGTCGTGTTCATACAAGTATTTGATGTCTTAATAACAAGTAATGAGAGATGGGTATTAGGAACGAATTAATTAACAAAGATATATATAATGAAATGATAACTAATGTATAATTCGTATTCTTTTTCCAAATTATAAATAGTCGTAGAAAGGATTAAGAAAAAAAGCAAAATGTTCAAAAAAGACACTACTTTATATGACTGGTTGTACTAAGATACTGTGTATACAAAGTGATGAAGCTGTGCTTAACTCCCCGAACGGCTCCTCTATGGTTGTTGCGTCCTCCCCGCTTTTAAATCACTCGCCTAACTGCTCTTACTATATTTTGTACTAACCTACATAATTTAGGGGTTAGATAGAAAGACTTTGCTAATTAAGCCTAACTAAATGTAGAATTTATTTTTAGATTGCTAAGAAAATCAATGATGTTTTTTTTGGTTAACATTCAATAGAAGATGGCCTTTGTGCATACTCTATGGGTTTTGGAGCATCGTGGAATTGTTTGGTTTTTTATTATATGTGTTATACGTCGCTAACGTTAGGTGAGGCAGAAGTGTGCTGCATGTACTTCAAAACGATCCTTTCCAAATATAGGTTTCTAATTGTTTGCCTGCAACCTTGATTTGTTGTGATTATAGCTATTGGTGTATTTTTCTACAACTCGATATTGGTCGGGGGTATTCATAATATCATATTTATTTTTTGAAAGCTTTTCATCCAAATAATTGTTAGGTTTCGCTCTCGCTCTACTTCACCTTAAATTTGTTCCCATTCTGTGAGTGCAAGTTTCATTAGAGTCTCTATATTTTCTCTGACAGTCATCTCCACAATATTTCCTGAATCTAAATGCATGTCAAGTAGACCTACAAAGAAGATGTAACAACAGAAGATACTCCGTCATGATAGTAATTAGTTTCGAATATTAGTATAAATATTAGAGTTTCAACATAAGGATTTAATATAGTGTGTAGTAATAAGTATGACAGAGATATCTAATAGATATATTGACATGATGCAATAACGGTTATTTCTTTTATGTCCAACTTATCAGAGATATTTCTCGTCTCTCTAATACTTAACCTTTACTTTCGTGCTTCGTATATACTCGAAACAGAAAAGATAGATAAAAGATTCAGCTGCTAAGAAGCAATAAATCCTATTATTCTTAGTCTGTCTGCTAGGAATTCTCGAATTGCTAACTTAGCTTGGTTGCAACAAGCCCTTTAAACCTCGGCTACCCTAGTTGAATGATGTATGGTCGAAGGTTTTCAGAAGGTATATTATCCTACAAAGTAAAAAAGGTATGATGTAAGAGTAATAGAGAATATGATTGTCATGATAAATTGATTTAAATATGCACGATTCGATTATGAAATTTGCCGTACTAAATATGCACCTTAGAAGTTGTTTATGTATGTACTACTTTCGGCCCTCTACTATAATTGGACATGGAGTGTCTTGTCCTATAAGCAACCAAGGGAATATCGAAGTCGAATGCTATACCGACCAAGTGATTATGTGAAGTTAGAAAGTCATGTTTTGAGTAGGGAGTTAATAATCTTTACATGTTTTATGATCATAAATAATAAGCATGGGAATAGAATAGGACAATTAAAATCTTCATGAAACCTTTAGATGGTGCCGAAGCAGTACGTTGACCGCATTTTTCTTTCTGCGTCAAGCTTGACTTTTCTTTAAAGGCGCTCACCAGTGGCTAATTACCGTCACTTCAATTTTATGTACCTTCGTTGGGGCTTGGCACAAAAACTTTTAGAATGCAGTATTTATCAGTTAGTCTATACTTGCACTTGTTTTATCATTTTGGTTCAGTAGTTAATTGTTTGCAACAAAGTAAGTGATTGTTGATGCATGATGTTAAGATATTTGGGAAGGGCATTTAACGATGTGGTTACTGATTGGATTGCTTGGCAATAAGAGTTAGGCGGATAATGTAGTTTGGTGATTAAATTTTTGACGATAAGAGTATGTACTTCTTATTTTGGCATGCATGTCTATGAATTATTAAATAATTTTGGCAGTTTATATGTCTATTGTGTGAAATATTGGTTGTTTTTGTAATCCATAATTTTAATGTATGGAAACGTGTTAATATTGTCTCGATGGTAGGGTATAATATTTTTGTTCTTGTTTAATTGTTACGTTATAAAGTATTATGTTAGTTTATATTCGGTGAATAAATTTAAATTCCATGTTATGGTTAATGGTAAAATGCATGCTAAATACATTTAAATTATGTAAGGGAATGTTACCTCATATTTATTCATTTTCCTTATTTAAAGAAGGTGTTAATGTATCATTTATATGTATATGATAATCAATATTATCATTGATTGTTTTCTATGGTTTATTAGAATGATGGCATTTGTTTAACATTGTATTATATATTTATCAAATATAATTGATGAAGAATGTTACTTGTAATTATGAGTATTATCTGGTAAGACTAGTGTGGTTAATGTGAATGTTTATTTCGTACATTATGTTATTTTGATTTTGATCTCATGAGAATCAATAGTATAAGTGTTATAATGGTAAATTTTGGAAGATTGCGTTGTTTTATATTGCGAACATAATAGATACTTGTATATATAATAAATTTGTACTATTCTAGAAGAGAAATCTTGATATGTTTGTGATTAGTGATTTTGAAATGGCTTTTAAGTTTGAATATACATTGTTTTAGTTCATACTTATTAATAGTGTAACCGAAAATTGCATTATTTATAAGTATTTTACTCTTCTTGTGTTCTAAAGGAGGGATTGATGAATATAATTTATATGATATCATGATCAATATATTTATTCATGGTTGTGTATTCTATGTTTTAAAGGATTATGTATTAGGGTTATCATTGTTTTTTGAAGTTATCCAATTTAATTGGATGATTGATAATCACATTGTTGATTATGGGTATTTATCTTAATAAAGATAAGGATGTGTAAGTTGATGAAATTTTCAGCAGTAAAGAATTCGAGTTTTGTTTCTAATGATATAAATTAATAGTATAAGTTTGGTTATATGTCAAGATTATATATGTATATATATGATAAATTTGTACATATAAATGGAGAGAAAGCTCTTACACTTGTATTGATTTATGAAAGTGTTATAAGTTTTGAAACATTGATTTATAGCTTATATGTTGTATAGGAGGGATACAGGTTTGGTTGGAGATGGTCTTGGACTTATTTATAATCAAAGTATAAGTGTATCTTATATATATCAACATGTTTGATAGCATATGGCAATCGAAATTTTGGATATAATGAAAGGAGAAGAATGGCCTATACTTGAGATTGTTAATGAAGTAAATTTAATTATTAAATTTAAATTTATTGTTTTATACTTGGTGATAAGGGTAGTAATGGAGGATAAAAGTTAATTTACTTTTGTAATAAGATAGGAATACTTGATACATGGTTGATACTTATTGGTATTTGATCCTTCTACAGAAGATGATATATTCATGTGTTATTTGTGTATATCATTTAAAAAAGTGTTATTTTATGGAGAGGTCTTCTCATTAATGATTGATATTGATTGATGGATAGGTTTTTATTCCTTCATAATAATTGGTATTGATTGATGGATGGAGGTTTTAAATCCTTGACAATCAAAGTAGACATGTGTGTAATTTCTAATTACATTACTGGGCTTGTAGTTGAGATGTATATCTCATGTGTACTGACATATGTGAAGATGATTATGGATGGTATATTCATGGTGTTGCGTATCAGAGTGTTAAATGTGTGATTGTGCTTTAATATATCAATTGGTAATGAAGTAATATAATGAAATGTATCAGTAAGTTTGTGTGCAGATTTATATACTTGAGATGTTTATGATGGTTTTATGCATGGAGTTTACCACTGGATAAATGTCTTTGCCAAAGTGTTGGTTAAAGTAAAGTTGCATAAACATGGTTATGGGATGGGTTAAAGCCTATTCCAAGCAACTTCAATGAAAGAAACTCAGATTTGACGTCTAATATAACGTTAGATTAAATTCAAGCGAGGATAGAATTCATTTGGTGGTTGTTGAGCAACTTGTATTTTCGTCCCAAGGCGTAGTGCTATTTCTGCATGATAAAGAAGGTTGAGATGTTTATATACAAAATTCTTCTATAAATCTTTGGTAAAGACTCAGATTGTAGGAGTCGGTGTGATAAGAGTTTACCTATGTGGGTTAGAGGTTTTGGCCGCCTCATCAAGTTTAGGCTTGAACTTGAAATGCTCATGAACGGGATAGTGACACCATGGCGACTTGGGTGTCGATGGTTTATGGAACTTTGTTTGTGCAGTGTGTATTGTATCTTCAATGATTCTGTAGTGGTTGTGTGATTGCAATGTTAGTCTAGTCATTACAATCCGAATGTGGTTTGAAAAGTATAAGTATACTAAGTGGGGAATTCAATCGTCTTAAGAACAGTTTCCATAGAAACATGAGCATGTTTTGTTTGTGGTTATTACTTTTAGCAAGTTTGAGTATCCTTTGCATCGAGTTTATTGTTGAGGTTACAGCCTTCCCACATGGTTGTTCCTTGTCTCTTGATCGATTTCTGCGCACTGAGGCACCGAGGGAGGACGTAGTTAGTCTTGATTACCTTCTTTGGTATATTAGGCACTCTCACCGTCGAATTTTGCAGTCAGATGTCATCACGAGGGAACGGGCGATGSCAGCGCGAACYACGACTGAGGAGGTATTTCTTTCTTCAAAATGATTTTATCCTCACCCTTTATTTTTATTGATATTTATTGATAATGATGCTTTATAATTGATTTGTACAGTGGGTGAACTTATGGGTGGGCGTTGTTAGTAGACTTACGCTTCACCCTCACACGTGTCACATCGATGATCCGGATCGAGTTAGTAAAAGCATGCTCAGACGCTGAGGACTRAGCCAGGAAATGGAAGGCGACCTTAGGTTAGGGAAAATTGAAGGACGATCACGTTGATGACACGGGGGAGGATGATGCCGATGATACAYAGGAAGATGACTCCGATGRAGAGGATGATAAGGATATTGATTCTTCTTAGTTAGGTTGTATGGTATTTRAGACTTTTTATTGTTCTTAGTGTTATGGTATTTAGGACTTCTCATGGTGTTTTGGACTATTTATGGTGTTTCGTCGGACTTTTAATGTTCTGTTGACATTTTTATGGTGTTCTGTTGGACTTTTTATGGTTTTATGATAGTTTTATGTTTTGATGATAGTTTTGTTCAGACAACATTCAGACAATGTTAAAACAACGTTCAGACAATGTAAACACAATTTTAAGACAATGTTCAGACAATGTTAAGACAACGRTTCGACAATGTTAAAACAATTTTAAGTKAATGTGAAGACAACATTCACACAATGTACAGTAAGGAGTGAAACTAATCATCATCTAACTTAACACTTGTCTGCCTCYTAACCCYTTGTGTCAATTGATCCCAAATTTGTCGACTAGAATCGTATAACGCTTCCCAACCTTGAATTGTTCCATCATGTAGTTCTGCCCACAATGATGAGATAGYTGGAACCGAACCATCATGTAGGTGTAGCCTGATGAAGTGCTTATAGTTTCCGAGGTGCGCAATAACTAACTRCATACTTGGCATACTATTCCTACCACCAGTAGTCAAAGGCAAAACAYTGACAGACCAATTTGAATCAAAGGTAGTTGGATGTACWCAGAAACACATGATTACACATTTTTACTATTTTGCTATGGGGAAAAGGTCCGCCGTAATCTCCATGTAATGCTCTTCAGAGCACGCACCGCCTTCCCAAGTGATGCGATCCATTGCCTCAAATAGCCGATCCTGACCGTAGACACGCTCATACAAGTGATAATTTGCAACTACTTCATTAGCTATGCTTCTCCTGACAAAGTCCCACCACTCTTCGTCGTGGTAAATGGCATCTGCCACACAACGAAATCCGCAGTTTCCATCATCGACAACATTAAGCCAATTGTCAATATATCATATATGGCAGAATGATGTCGAGTACTTTATCCACAAARSGGAAATTCGATGTGTTAGTTTCCCGACCTCTAAGGAATTAAGAACTTTATAAATTAACGTTTCACTCATTCCAAATCTAATTGAAACAATCGAAATGAAGAAACACTTAACATACCTGAACATCACGATTGATATGCCATGTGCAAAGGAAGTGCATAGAATCAGGGAATATCTCACGAATGGGGGTGAACAAAGCTAACTCTCGATCAATCACAATGACATTCAATTTTACMCGATCCCCAATCAAGTTAMCGAGCATCTATAGAGACCACCTGAAAAAAATCAAAATAATAATTAAGATAACTAATAAATAGTTAATTTAGTATCGAATAAGCAATAACAATTAATACATGTAGTCTGCTTCAACAATGCCCAACCGATTAGAAAGTTCATGTTCGTCGGAGTCACGCCTATAATCTACAG
>SNQN01000201.1:59035-76120 GCA_008642245.1 Bassia scoparia | reverse complement strand
GCACACCCAGACCGCTCCCCAACCAGGATGATACTCCGATACTGATCGGTTCGTCATCAATAATTGGTTAAGTCATCATGACAAGTGAACGACGTTAGCTGAAAGGTCTAGTAGGCTACGCGCTGTATTGTTTGGTCTGTGGGAGGAGATATTATGTTGACTTTCCTGGAGTGTCAACCGAGAACAGAGTAGAGCACATAAACTCGGGCTAGAGAAGAGATTCCCGTGGTATATGAAGGGAGCAGGGTTGAGAAGGCTGACTGAGGTGGGTGAGGATGGATTACAATGGGTGATTTACTTCATTTAAATATACCGGCTCTGGTGTTGATTATGAGGTTATTCTAATTTTTCGTTAGTTTCTTAGTCTATATGTCTATATTTTTCATTTCGATGCTAGTTTGAGCTCCGTTGCCGTGTCTTCATCGATAGTGATATTTTGGGCATGGAGATCACACCCTTCGAAAAAGGCCGCTTTGCATGAACGTTTCATACCAAGTACACTGTTCGGCCGCTTTTAGCGGTTTATGCACGGATTATTCGTGTTTCTTTTTGGTGTGATTTTTCAGCTGTTTTTGAATCCCCCCAGGAATTCGGCTAGATGTTCGGACACATTCGTTTTCGAACCCCTTGGCGTGTTTTGAGGCGTCGTTTGAGACATTTGAAGCATTCTGAGACCTCCTTTGGGAATGCTTTTAGGAAAATTCAACAGAGCGTAACTTTCAGCGACGATGATCATTTGTGAGGCTGATTTTTCCTTAATGAAGCTTGGTTTTAATAGAAATGCTCTTTGCCTTCAGTTTAACTCGGCAGACGCATATCAGAGACGCACGGCAGAGTGAGTACGATTATATGTTTCTTCGAAGGGTTTTTTGTGCACTGAGTGAGCAGCCTAAAAGTTTAACCTACGAAACCGCTATGACCTTGGCTTGTTTCGTGATTTCCTTCAGAGTAGTGCCTTGGAATGCTTCCCCTGTAGCGCCTAGTAGAGAGCCCTGTTCGTTTGCTGCTACTGAGAATAGTCTTAGTATTCCTGATTTATGTTTGCTTTCTGCCAAAGTAGCGGTGGCGCTATTCCGATCCTGCCGTACTACACCTGGAACTTATTTTATAGGTTTTAGTTTATTTTTGCTTTTGGGAATTCTTTTGTGGGGAATTAGGATTTTTGCTACTTGTTAATTCCACTTAATGGAGGACTATGACCTTACTTTCCTCACTTGACATTGGGACTAATATGTATTCAACTCTCTTTCAAACTCTAACTTTTAGCTTAGCTTTAATTTTTCTCTCATCTTTCTTGCTAATATTTTAATTTTTAAGCATTTGGGTAATATCATGATCATCCATCTTCTCCAACTTACTCCCTGTAGCTTTGGAAAGCTTGTTACTAGTGAATATCACTCCTTATTTTTATATTCAAGCCTGTAATTCTCTCTATTTTCTTCGCAGTTATTTATCTTCCATTTTCATTAAGTATTTCATGTTTGTCAATTTCTAGGGTTTATTTGAATTTTTGCTTCTAGTTTATACTTGAAGTTTTAGATCTCTTTCTTTAAATATTGGTTGATTATATATTTGTTTTAGTTTTTTTAAGCATGTGTGAGTAGCTTTATTAGCTTAGGGTTGGGTGAACCTCCAATCTCACCATGTGACACAGATTCTGCTGTCTTGATGGTTTTTTGTGTGGATTCTTGCCATAGAATTGTCATGTTTAGGAGGTGCAATTGCATAATTATGCTTATGCTGAGCCTACCATGCTGGTAGTAATTTCTAGAAGCCTTAAAAAAGAGAAGAGAGTTGAATCTCTTAGTGAACCTCCTCTAATTATTTAGATGAAAGGAAACTATGAGAATGGGCCAAATCAGATATTAAATTAGTTTTACAATGAACATTTTTATATGCATATAATTTTGGAACTTGGCTACCCGAGACTTTGTGCACCAAATTGTTACGCATTGAGAATAGGTTGACTTGTAGCGAGGTTCTCCTGAGCGGTTAGAGAAGAGTGGTTTAAGACCTTGACAGTTCCCTTGTCGGTTGATCCGTGCTAGATAGATGCCGTCGTTGGTTTGCAATTGGTGTTTACATGTTGTTTGTGTTGGTGAAATCTTAAACTCTAGTTTTTAGTCTTGGATAATCTATAGTGCTTTTTAAGGATTTGTGTTAGTTACAATCCTTTGACATTGGTTTGCTTAGCTTACTTAGAATAGATCACTACCGGCTGGACGTGGATTCGTGGGGTTCGACCTTTCTTGCGTACACTAGCTAGTAAAGACGAGATAGGATATTATCTTTGGTAGCCAGAACCAGCTCAACAAACTCTCATTGAGGTTAAGCAATAAGTAGTAATTGTTTTTGGATTAATCTGATGATACACCGGTGTGTGATCGCCACTTTTTGGCCGCAAGCCTGAGTCGGTGACTCTTAGCACTTATCTAATACGGTGATAGATTGCGGATTAACCGTACAAGACATAATTACAAGTATCCATTTGCTGTAGATATTAGCTGAACTTTCCGGACGAAATGAAACTTTCCTAATCGTTGGGCTTGTTTGAATGCAGACTACATGTATTAGATTGTTATTGCTTATATTCGATAACTAAATTACTTATTTATTAGTTATTTAAATTATTATTTTGATTTTTTTCAGGTGGTCTCTATAGATCTCGATAATTGATTGGGGTGGTAAATTGAATGTCATTGTGATTGATCGGAGTTAGCTTTGGTTCACAACCCTTGCGGTGAGATATTCCCTGATTCTATGCATTCCTTTGCCATGCAATATCAATGCGTGAGTTTCAGGTAATGTTATGTTTCTTCAATTTCGATTGTTTCAATTAGATTGAATGTGAAGTATCGTTAATAATAAGAGTTTTTAATTCCTTGAGGGTGGAACTAACATCGATTCCGTTTGTGGAATAAGGTACTCGACATTATTTGCATATATGAATATATTGGACATCTGGCTTAATGTTGTCGAGTGATTGGAACTGCGGATTTGTTGTGTGGCTGCCATTTACCAGACGAAGAGTGGGTGGGACTTTTGGGTCAGGAAAGATAGTTAATGAAGTAGTTGCAAATTATACATTGTATGAGCGTGTTACGGTCAGGATGTATTTGAGGCAATGGATCGCATCCTTTGGGAAGGGTGCGATCTCTGAAGAGCATTCTGGGTAGACGGGGACTTTTCCCATAGAAAATAGTAAAAAATTGTAATCATAGTGTTTCTGAGCTACATCCATCACTTTGATTCAAATTGGTCTGTCATTGTTTTGGCTTTGACACTGGTGGTAGGAAATGATATGCCAGTATGAGTTGTTATTCGCGCGTCGGGAAACTATAACATTCTCAGGCTACCCTACATGAATGGTTCGTTCCACTACTCTCATCTTTTGTGGGAACATACATGATGAAACAATTCAAGTTGGGACGTTATACGATTCTAGTCGCAAATTTGGGATGAATTTGAACACAAATGGTTATCGAGGCAGACAAGTGTTGTGTTAGATGATGTAAGTTTTCAACTCCTTATGTACATGTGTGATTTGTTTCACATTGACTTAACTATTTTTAACAATTGTCCGAAGCGTTGTCTAATTTTGACGTTGTAAATTGTCTTGTGTTAGCATTGTTGAACTGTTTTAACATTGTCTGAATGTTTGTCTGAACAAAACTATACTCAGAAACATAAAACTATCAATAAAACCTAAAAGTCCAACAGAAACAAATAACAAGTGGTCACAGAATTAAAAAGTCCGAACGAAACAACCAAAATGTCACAGAACACATGAGAAGTCTAAATACTCACTCAAACACTAAGGATAATAAAAGTCTAAAATAATTTTACCATAAACCTACTAAGAAGATCATATCTTTAATATACTCTTGCATATCGGAGTCTCTCCTATTGTATTCAGGACGCTTCAACTTATCCTACCGGTCTAAGTATCTCAGTCCTTTTTTTGTTCCAATTTTCCCCAACTAAGTGTTCCATTTCTTCCTGGTAAGCTCTCACGTTGAGCATAGGGGGGGAGTCAGTATGCTAACCTGTCGGTGACCCTCCTCATATACCATTAGACCGTGATTGTGTTTCCCATATTTCTCCGTTACGAACACGAACCACACAACCCCCCTAGATGATACTTTGATTCGAAAAGGGCAACCAACCCCCTTTCTCTTCGTAAGACTTCACTGAGCTTACTCCAAATCCCATGGCTACGGGTGTTCAAAGCGGATAATCCAATCCGATCCGAAAAATCAAGATATCCAAAAAAATTTGGATTTCCGACTACCAACTTTTCGATCTGAATCCGATCCGATATCTAAAAATTCAGATCAGATCGCGCGCGGATCAAATACATTTTTATACCTATTTTTATTTTATTTTTTCCATATTATTTTATTATTTATTAAAAAAATTCGATCCGAATCTGTTTCGGGATTTTTCGGATATCCGATCCGAAATATCTGAAACCATAAAAATCGTTGATATTTTTMAACACCCCTACTCGTGGAACCGTGGAACCTTCGGCTTCCCACGGTCGCAATGCAAGCAGATGTCAACAATCCCATTACGAGTCTTGACAGTGATAATCACTAAGAAGAAGCCTAATTTGATTGCCACACTCTTAACCCATTCCATGGCTTCTTTACGGGAATGAAATGCGTCCTTTCGAATAAAGTGCAAGTGACAGAAACTATTATTCTAGTGAGAGAGTTTTTTTTAACATAGGGGTAAATGGGTCCTATCACATGAAATTGCGACTTTATTTTAAGTCATTTGCAACTTCGTTTAGCATTTCAGATTCGTAAATTGTTTAGAATTCATGCAGTATGTTCTTCTATTGCAAAAGTTTTAGGCCATTGAAATGTAATGCCCAAAACGTTTATGTCGTTTCCATGACTCAGGCTCTATTTTCGTCGACTGAATTTTGTTTAATTGAACTTATTTATACTYAACTGAACTTATTATTACTGAACTGAACTATTTTTACTGAAACCTTAACAAATTTTTTAAGAATTGAACTGATTTTTRCTGAACTAAACTTATTATTATTACTACTGAACTGAACTTATTTTTACTTAAGCTTATCAAAATAAGTTGATGAGAACAGAGCCTCATTCTCTATTGTTGGCAATACATGATTGGGTTCTTTATTGTCGAGAAAGTACTACGATCTTGTAATAAAAAAATTTGAATCATGGATTGATAGCATAAAACAGAGGAGTCAGGGAAATGGCATAAATATTTTGGGCATTTGCATTCCAGTGACTACTTTTGCAATCAGAGAGTGTGATGCATGGATTGCCTACCAATGAAAACCCTAAATAAGTTTGTGAAATATGCACGACTAGAAAACAAGCTAGACTTTCYTTCCATGAGGGATTATCATGGAGAGAAACAGTACCACTAGAATTGTTACACATGAATATATGTGGACKATTGGAGCCCGTATCTTTGGGAGGTAATCGCTACTTTATTATCGTCATCAATTAGGAAATTGTGGATGTATATGTTGAATGGGAAATCAATTGCATTTAATTTGATGCATTTATGAAATTTAAAGTTTATAAATAGCATTCTCCACCACAAAATGACATCAACAGACGTCAATAATTTATGGGTTTGCTCTACTCCCTCTTAAATATAGTGACCATTATTATTTATCATTATATTAATGTAAAGTGAATAATGGGTCACTGTATCGATGTAAAGAGTCACTGTATGTTTGGTGCACAATAAATTTATTGTGTATCTGATGTATACATAAACTTTTGATAACTTGATAAGTTCAATATATTAATGTAGAATTGATTGTTGATTTGTTCCATATATTTGACAAAAGTATTGACATATACTAAAATAAGACTAATTAATTATGAAATCCAAGTATAAATAACTAACAATTTACATTTATAGACCAATACATTACAAATTTCAAAGATAAAAAATCAATAAAATACGGATAAACCAGAGAATTGTTTTTTTAAGTATGTATGCCAAATTTCTTAAATTTAAGCCTTTGAATCTCCTTTACATGCTATATTACTCCTTATAATAGCACACAATTGTGTAAACTCTAAACAACAAAATTTAGCGGGAAAAGACGATTCATTAAATTCGTAATTATCAATCTATAAATTTCCAATATTACACTCCCAGTAAAAAACTCATATAGTATGGTACGGAGTAGGTAAATTTGTTATAACATTAAATTTATAAATTATTGTACTCCATAATTTAAATTTGTTCATTTATCTTCTTAAATCTCTTTCATAAAAAAATATTTTGTCGAATTTAATTGTTTACTATTTTTTGTAGACATGATTAACAAAAGGTTGAGTTCGTTGTTTGCTATTTGGTTTGCATGTGATATTGTGATTAAATTTACCTATTAATCATAGGTTTTCCCTATGGAAAGGAGGGCAAAAAAAAACATTGATTTTTACTAGACAAAATCACTATCATCTTAATAATTGAAAACATAAGGTAGATCAAATGGGAACCCACTTTACACCTTATTAAAAGGCATTATTATTATTATTATTATTAACAAATGCATGCTTCTAAAGTAAAGAATAATTTGACTGTCATTTTCTCCAATCTTAATCCCCCTTTGTTGTCTTTTCTTTTGAATTAATCTTTCTAACAAATAATAATAATAAAAATAAAAAATAATTAATTCCTTTCATCTTTTCTCATGTTGATCCCACTTTAGGTTGTCCTTTCTCAACCCAAAAACATCACACTTTTGTTTCTTTTATGCATAAATTTGAAGTTAAATGTGTCATTGCTAGGAGTCCACTTTCTCTTCTTTATTATCATGTGTGCGTGGTATATGAACGTGCAACCACCACAATCAACCAAAACTAAATTATTTTGCTCCCCAGTTTATATCACTCTACAGTACATTTGCTCCCGCATGCTCTATGTCACCTTCACCATTTTCCATCCCTAACACTTCCCTCATTATGCCTCTATGAGTGAGTGCCTCTTGCTCTATGCCTATAATTGTGTCCCCCTTCTTCCGCTTTCAACGAAAACGATTGCTTAAGAATCCGGCACATGCATCCAGCMTCCGTTCTAGCTAGGCTCGTAGGAACTTTKGTATGCTAGAGGTGAAAATTGTAAGAATATGATCAAAGTACTTCGGATGTGATAAGTTGGACAGTCTCACYCCGCCAATGACTAAATCTAGTAAGAATATGTTGGATTCAAGTGAGAGCCTTCTGAATAAAAACACTATATTTAAGCTAAATTAGATAACACATACACAAGATGCTATATTTGACAGCAAAAATCATGAATTTCAAGCTGGTGAGAAGGGGTATCTGAGTATACTCCTTTTCCTTTCTTCTTTTTCACCTATCTTTCTTACTAATTTCGGAAATTCTTTCCACCTTTTTAGCATTTCACTACTCTCTCCCTTCATCCTCTCTTGGACGTCCCGAAGAGGTTGATCCTGGTGTCATCCCTACTGCCTGACCATGTGAGAATCTTTGCAACTGTATCATGCGCGCATAACACCCATCTGGATAATTTTTTAACAAGTGAGAATGAGAACCTTGCTCAGCTACTTTCCCCTCATCAATAACGGCAATGACATGAGCATTTCTAACGGTTGATAGTTTGTGGGCTACAACAATTGTTGTTTTTCCTGAGCAAGCACGGTCTAAGGCTTCCTGAACAGACCTCTCAGACTCAGCATCAAGTGCGCTGGTAGCTTCATCGAGCAACATTATCTCTGCCTTCTTTACAAAAGCCCTAGCAAGTGCAATCCTCTGTTTTTGACCCCCAGAGAGTTGAACACCTCTCTCTCCTACCTGGGTCTTGTATCCCTCAGGCATGGATGATATGAACTTGTGGGCATTTGCTAGGGTTGCTGCCTCAATTACTTCGGTTTCTGTTGCATTTTCATTCCCATACTTGATATTATCATAGATAGTTGTGCCAAAAAGGCATGGTTCTTGAGGGACTAATGCAATGTGCTGCCGTAGGGACTTAAGGTTATACTTCCGAATATCCTTACCGTCAATCATGACTCTCCCGGATGTCGGATCATAGAATCTAAGCACAAGAGAAATTACTGAACTCTTACCACATCCACTGGGACCCACTAAAGCAAGGGTCTTACCGGCTCTGGCACGCAAGCTAAGGTCTTGGAAGACAGATATGTCAGGACGTGTGGGATAAGTAAAGTCAACATGCTTGAGTTCCACCTCTCCTCGGAGGCGTTCGGGGACAGGAGTAGCATCTGGATCATCGGGTTCAATCTCAGTTTTCCGGTCTAGAAGCTCAAAGACAGACTTCATTGCGCGGCCTCCCTTGATGAAATCAGGAGCCAAGGTCAAGGTCTCAGCAGCACCATTGGCCGAGACCATAAGGACCATGAAAACCCTAATTGTCTTCGAGAAGTCTGAAATATTATGCTTAACAAGCCAAGAAGCATACCACAGACCAAGAGCATAGGAAGCATAYAGGGCAAACTGAGCTATTCCATAACCACTACCAGCAATCTGCCCCTTCCAGAAGCACCGCCTTAGAGGAGTTTCAAGATTAGAGGTGAAAAGGCCTACAATTTTCGCTTCTGAGTTGAAAGCAGCTACAGTTCTAACATTTGACACTGCTTCTCCTGCAAGCTGTGTAGCCTTAGCATGGGCAGCCTCTAGGTCCCCAGAGAAACCTTTTAGAAACAATTTCTGTAACAAATTAATGCACATACATCAGGAAATATCACCTTCTAATTAACATATCAAACGAATAGATGAGGAACTACATTGGTTAGCAGCAAATCACATGGAAAGTTCATAGCTGCAAAGTAATCCTTGTATCATTACCAAGCATGTCAGATTCCTTCTTTCATAAGCAACAATTCAGTGTGGAACTTTGCAAAAGTGAATAAATTATACTTTGGTTATTGTTAAATTATCCAAGATATTAATAAATTGCAGGTATAAGTAATGCTCTCTTTACCTTTCCTTTTATTTTTTAATTTATTTGAAAAAAAAAATCTTCTTAATTGATTGGTGAGGTCCGGGAAACTGTAACACTGTTTAAAAATCAAATTAAAAAGTAACAAACCTGCAATACAGTAGCAGCAACAACAATAGGGAAGACGGCAATGAGTACAAGGGCAAGGCGCCACTGCAAAACAAACCCAGCAGTACAAGCAACAAGCATAAGGGCAGAGTTCTGCATTATTATAGAGATCCTGTCCCCGATAGCAGATCGAACATTGTTGGCATCAAGTGAAAGCCGAGCAGCAATTCGAGCACTCTCATTATCTTCCTGATCAAACCATGCCATCTCGTTCTTTATTACAGCTGCCATCATTTTCTCTCTTACTCTTTTTGTCAGATTTTCACCAACCACATCCCAAAAGAAATGCTGCAGCGTGTTAAAGATTAGGGCAGCAGAAGAAAGCCCGATTAATAGATAACAATACTTGGCAATTTCCCTGATCATGAAAGCATGGTCTGGGTTATAATACACACTCAGGACGGCACTGAGAACATATGCAAAGAAGGCACTTAGTGAACCGCAGATAACGGACCCTACAGAACCAACTAGTGCATAAGGCCATTCAGGTGCATTCATTTTAGCGAGACGCCAAAATGAATTGGCTTGATCTTTAAATGCAAGTTTCTCAAGCCTGTAACTTGCATGGTTGGCATCAAGAGAGAGACTAAAATCTGAAGTAGAGAAATCAGAGAGCCGGCGTGAATAAGGTGATCGCCCGTAAGAAGAGAGAGTTTCCGCGTGCAAATAATTGGTGAGCTGTACCAAGTTTCTTGCACTTGACGGCCTGAAAATAAATGGTGAGAGTCAGTCACAAATTGTGTTTTAGAATTGAGGAATGGGGTAGCGAACTGATTAGATAAATGTATTATAAAAAGGTACCTGCACTTACTCTTTCAGCATTATGCATGGCATAGTTTCATGTAGCCGCTCTCTTGCATGCGATGGACTTGCCAGTATATACACCATATTTCCCTTCATCATAGAGCTCGATCATGGTTCCAATCTCACCAGTAACACTTGCCCTCTGAGTTACACCCACAAAATCAGCCTGCTGAATAGTGGAAAGACCAGAGCAATAACAAAGAAGTTCTGCCAAATCACTAACACCGATCAAGGGCCTCTTGGACAAGCTTCTCTGATTCAAGAGTCAATCTGCACTAGTTGCTTCATACCTAAAAGCAGTCATTGCATAGGGTCTTAGCATCCTCTTCAATAGCAATACCTTAGTTTGTGTCCGCTCAGAGAGCTACAACCTCTCCTCCCCACCTGCCATTTTCAGAATACATTTCAGTCATTTTCAGAACAGATTATTAAATAAAATTAAAGGCAGCTGTAATTTAAATCGATGAAATTTTCCTAAATGGCTTTGTCATATAAAATTAGTAGTGTCTGTTTTATGCGTTATCCCATAAGATTTCCAGAGGGACATTAGATTTGTACAAAATACTAGAAAGAGGCTTCATTTGGTAAACTCATCGGTTAATCATAACATATTGTCTCTAGTCAAATGTTCACTAATAATTCTTAACGAGGGATACTTTGACAAGGAATCTTTTCTTGATTCCAAATCTTTTATATCTATTATATTTAATACTTACTAACATCGTTTAATTTGGGTGGGAAATTACTCACATATAGTATTGATAGTCTTTAACACAGTAGGCTTTGAACAGTATCTACTGCATAAGTCTCAAAGACCCACATATTGAGGGAGATTTCTATGATAACAAGCAGCTTTGTTTGAGAACAACATCTTTATATTGCATTTTACTTCAAACCTTTCCCGAAAAAAAATAAAGGAAAAGAAACAAAAAAGAGGAAAAGATGAAAGGCCCCAAAAAGTGAGAATAATTAGTACTATTATATTAGAATAACCAAAGAGAAGAAAATAAAAAATTAAGCACTGATGACTGGAAATATAATACTAACTGACAAATGATCAGTCCAAATGGTCCTAGTTTCTCAAGGGGGGGAAGAGAGTATGCTATTAATTTCTGCACATGCATTGTTGACTAGGACATGTTACCTATTCTTTAATCGCATGACCGAACATTTTCTTTCGCATTGACTTTTTCGAAAAACAAGCTAGGATTAGGTTCTGTTTTGTTGACCACAAGCCCCAATTGGAGTCTCATAAGAAAACTCACAACAAACTATGTAAGTACCACTAATAGTACTGATAATTAATTCTAATAATATGCTAGGAAAATGAAATGAACTCGACAATGATTAAATAATGGATATGGGGAACCCCAAAATACTGCTACTAGTAATGATACTAGTAGTAGGCAGCAACTAGTAAGTACCACTCTTTTCCAAGCAGAGTGAGACAATCKAAACTCAAAGTTTGAGAATACCTTAACCATAATCTATGSTACTCGAACTCTTCCTATCACATAAMTACGGTGTTGGATCTTTAAAACTCCAACACTTCATCATGGATCAAAAAAATGGAAACAATGTGGTTTGACACTTCATGTAATTGTGCCGGATGCGAGTTCCCAAGTTCAAGTTACCAGACCACGAAATGTGCATACACTCTAACCTTACAGCATCCTAAATGATTAAACYCTTAAGCAAGTTTAAAAAGCAAAGTGCCGAAATTTATCTGACCTGAGTGTCAAAGCCATCGGGAAGCTTAACMATAAAGGAATGGGCGTTGGCAACCCGAGCAGCTTCTTCAACCTCTACCAAGCTAGCTTCTGGTCTGCCTAGAAGAATGTTRTCTTTGATGCTGGTTGCAAACAAAGCAGGCTCTTGGCTCACCAATCCTATTTGCTGCCTTAACCATCTAAGCTTCAATGTTTTTATGTCATGACCATCTAGAAGAACTTGCCCTGGTAAAAATTAATTAATTAATTAATGTTAACACTTCTCTTCAAATTCTTTTGAACCTAATAAGTAGAAAATGCTTCAAAATCAGTAAGAAATAAATGAGTCATCACTGTAAATTTACCTTCAATGGGATCATAGAATCTCTCAATGAGTGAGACCACAGTACTTTTTCCAGATCCACTACTACCAACTAGAGCTATGGTTTTTCCAGCAGGAACTGATAAAGAGAAATTGTTAAGAATTTTCACATCCGCTCTAGACGGATAGGCGAATTCCACATTTTTGAGCTCGATTAGGCCGGTTACTGAACCCAATTCAGTGCCTGATTCCTTGATTCGATCAATGCTTGGTTTGTGGTCAATTACCATAAAAATCTTTGCAGCAGCTACTTTAGCTTTGGCAAATGCACTCATACTTGGAGCTGATTGTCCCAAACCTCTGATTAACCAAATTAGTAATAATTTAATTCTAAATTCACAGTGATAATTATTGGAAAGATAATGTAGACTGCTGATAAAAACCGAACTTACATTCCACCAATCATGACAGCAAACATAGTTGCTATAGCAAGACCTCCATTTGTTAAGTGGTGCCTAACAAGATAACCTCCATACCAAAGAAGTAGAGCATAACAGCAAAACACGACGAAATAGGTTCCTCCTAAACCCAAACCCTTTGCTAGTCCGCTCTTGTACCCAAGTTTTTGGGCAGTCTTTAACGCAGCTGAGTACGCTTGTAGAGCTTTCGATTCGCCCACGAATGCAAAAACGACCCGAATTTGAACAATTGTCTGCAAATTTGACACCAAAATACCAAATGAGAATCATCCACATAAACATAACTACTATCTTTGAATTGCAATTGTCTAATGCAGATTTAGCACTTTATGAGACAAACCCAGATGACAAAATCACCAAAAGACATGTTCTAAAAAGAGTTAAACCCAAATCACTGATTGGGCAATTATCTGAAAATTTAACACCAAATGAGACAAACCCAGATAACAGATAGCCAAAACAACATGCTCAAATGGTAAGATTTTATGACACATTCAAATATTCCTAAGTGAAGTGTACTACCTGTTCAACAATATTTCCAGCTTGTGACATAGCTCCTTGGCTCTTGGTGGTGAGCTTGGCTAATGTTGTAGTGTGGATCCCACCAATCACAGCAATCAGAGGAACAACTGCAAGTGTTACCAAAGCTAATTGCCACACAGCAGTGAATCCCACTATAAAACCAGTTGCAAATGTTGCCAAGTAGTGAATAAAACTACCCAACTGCAGTCCATCAAAGAAAATCATATCAACAAATTCAGCTTCTTTTTTTTCCTTTTTACACTTAATTATTTAATGTTAGAAATTGAAATTCCAAATTTTCATATAGATATTCCAAATGAGGTAAGCTTTACCTTCTCACTTATGGCATCTTGTACAAGTGCAGCATCAGTGTTAATGGCAAAAACTATGTCAGAAGTTCTAACTTGAGTATCAAAGTACTGAATGTCTTGACTCAATGCTGCTTCTAAGTACTTGATCCTCATCTTTGTTGATTGTCTCTCTCCGGTCCACATCCAACAAGCAATTTCTAAAACCCAACATAATCAATTAATTACAATGTAAAAAAAAGAATGAAAGATAGAAAATTTAAGAGCTAAAACCCCAAAAAAATTACAAAGCACAACATGAATTGAGAAAAAAGTCACCTGCCCATGAAGATGCCCAAATTGCTGCTCCAACAACAAGAAAGTAATATGCATACTGCAACATAATTGAGCCCAAAAAAACAATTAAAATGTACCCTTGTTAAAATTAAAAATTTAAAAGTTAAGATTTTCAAGAGAGCATGATTAAATTAGAAAAAAGATGAAATGAAATACCTTCAAAACTTCTTGCATCATTTTATCAGGGTCATTAGCATAAGACCCAAAAGAATTAACAAGATCAGCAAAGAATCTAAGGAAAAGAGGCAAAGCACAACCATGAACAAAAGCACCAAGAGAACCAATTCCCATTAAAATGTAATCCAATTTATCAGCAAATCTGAACAACTCTTTGAACCCAACTACTGGAATTGGTTCCTTTGGCTTCTCTGATGAACCATCTTTCTTCCCATTATCAACACCTTCCATTTCTTTCTCTTTTCTTTGCAAAAAATCTCCAATTTTTTGTGTTTTTGATTCCTTCTCTAAATTTTCACCACTTTCAGCAGTTGTATTATTTGTGTTATTATTAGTGCCCATTAGCTCAAGACCTTGCATTTCAGACCATTTCCATTGTTCCACTGTATTTATCTCCTTAGAATCTTGTGACATTATTTGTCAAAAAGAACTGGAAAAAAAACAGCCCAAATTTGTGCTTCTTTTATAAGCCAAGAGGAGTGAATAAGAAGATTGAAAAATTATAAAATAAATCAACCCCACCTCACAATTCTCTTTCTCCAAGGTGGGTTTTTTTTTAATTTTAATTTTGTTGAATAAAAATTATTCCTTTATAATAAATGGTTTTCAAAGCTTCCTCAAAACACCATCCCTAGAATAGCAGACAATTACTACCGGTAAGAATTACATGTGTTTCTGTGTTAGATATTAGAATGAGAGAGAGAGAGAGTGAGTGAGTGACAAGAAGGTGTTTCATTCATTCATTCATTAGTTATGTTTTGGTTGCTTGCTAAATGCTAGTAGCAAGTGAGAAAGAAAAAAGGGGGAAAATAGAAAGTGACATATATGAATATGATAAGGCGAGAAGAGAGAGAAAGAGTGCGATGTGGGGGAAATTTTCTACAGTGATTTAATATTTTTCCGACAAAATAAACTGTGTGAAACTTGGAAGATTGATTATTTGACTTTAGAAGAAGAAATACTGATTACTAAATAGTGAGAACCCAACGTAACATTTGCGCAATGTAGGAAGACTTSGAAGGCGCAAATTCTACTATGGTCCCGGAACCATGGTCCTCATCATGATCCTTTCGAAATTAGAAATGTTCATCTCAACATGTAAAATTTTCATTTTCAAATGTAAATTTTCATATCTGAAAATGAACACTTGTATTTTCGGAAATGAACATTTCTAATTTCGGAAATGAACATTTTCCCGGAACCATGATAAGGAACATGGTCCCAGGACCATAATAAACCTATTGCTTTGAAGGTCTATTCGTTCTTTTGGGCTCAACAGCCGAGCTGGACCGAATTGAAATCGGTTGAAAGTTGAAACGGGTTGAAGTTGGCTAAAATCAATAGAAAGAGAACTTACGTAGAGTGACATCACATAAACTAAACATAAGTGGACTAGCTAAACTGAAATAAAGTAATAATTGAGGGTGAATTGAAGTTAAGTGAGTTGTTTTTTTTTTTTTTGAAAGAAGTGAGCTTAAATCAGCCAAAGTGTTCCTAACTGAATTGTAGTGGGTTGAAATTAGRTGAATTAAATTAAAATACTACTATAAAATTAAACCTTAAAAAATGGCCTTAYATTAATTTAAATGGGTCTATAMTTTATTAGAATTCATGAAATTGTAAAATCACAAGGTGCCACCTCCAATCGYACCATTCCTACTACACTAGTAACTCCTCCATATGTTTACGTTAGATTGCAACATTTATGTCCAAAAAATGGCTACGCTCTAAAATGATATGTACAAAGTAGAATGGTCATTTTTCTCTCACAAAAGCTTCACTTGGACCCACTTATTTTCGCTTTCATTAAACTCTACTCTCACAAACCATAAAAAGTAAAATTTACTCTTTATTGCAAAATCAATGAACTCGATAGGAGTACTATTTTTAAGATCATTTATGGTTGAGGAGAACTTTTATCAATGTWTTGCTTATATAGGTTGAGTTTTCTTCACTTTAAAAAGAATTTGTAAAAATTTGAAATTTCATGAAATTCATTCTCTTTATTTAATAAATTTGGATTTATTTGAAATTATTTATCATAGAGGCTATGTTTTTATGGATTTTAGAAATTGAACTTCATTTATGCTTTTAAAACTTAAAATAATATTATCATAAGAATAAATACTTGGAACTAATTTAACTTTTTTCTATAAGAATGGAGGGGTGGCTTCAACTAAACAACAAATATTCGGCAATTGCAATCACCCCTAATTGAATCTAAATATTCAATAAAAGATTCAAACACTTGTAAACTAATGGCATAGTTTCTTTCAAAATTTGTTTGTCTAAACTTGTTTATACTTCCAAAAAAAAGAAAAAAAAAACTTGATTGTCTAAATTTTTTTTTATTAGAGATAGAACTTGTCTAAACTTTTCGATTATACTTAATAATTTAAAGTTTGTAATATCGGAATCTTATTCAAATGGATCTAATAAGCTCAATAATTTCAAGCAAGTCCAACATGTTCCTTATAAAACACATTAAATTTTGTTAAAACTGCTTTCATCGGCTAGCTATGATGCATATTACTTGGACTATATATATTGTATGTACTTATGGTTGAACCTCTTTGTTCCATTTTGGGTTACGCGGAACTAAGAATTGATTAATATATATCCTTTTAACGTAAAAAAAAAATTGTTAAAACTTAAAACATATGGAGGAGTTGGGATTGGTATTCTTGATGGTACCACAATGACTTTGCTCCAACATGTTATCTTGTTCATATGATTGACTATATTGATGACTAGTGGAGTAGTGGGGTTTGAAAATTTATACCTTTGTTAATTTGGAACTTTGAGAATTGGTGGTTTTTACATTTTCTTACAAATTTTTTGGTAAGCAAAAGTGGGAATTTGAGGATTATATAATTATTTTTATATTATTTATTTTCTGTTTATATCTTTTTACTTATTTTGAGCAAAAATAAGTTCGAATAGTTTTGTATAAGTTTTTTTTCCTCTAAGAGTGTAGTTTCATATGAGTTAAGATGAGTTTATATAAGTATAAATTAGAATTTTGAGCACGCGATGCGTGCATGTGTATATTTTACAATGTATTCAAATCAAAATTCAAAAATTCATTATTGTTAATAGTCTAATATATCATAATTTTTTTAAAAGCATCCTAATTACTGTAATTAGTGAATACATTTTTTATAGTAATTCTTAGCAAATTAAATGACTTAATAAGATTGTTTTATCACCCATGATTTTACGGTTGTTAAAAAAAGTTAGTTACAAAAATAGTGAATTTGGTCACTTATTTAACAAAATGAAGTTTTTATTCAACTACAATTGCACTATAATGTATATATATACATACA
>SNQN01000201.1:41470-57965 GCA_008642245.1 Bassia scoparia | reverse complement strand
AATGTTAATTAACGTTGACTTTTTGGTCACTAATTGTAATTCTAAGAAATTAATCTAATCAAGTTTGATTGATTGATTGATAAATAATGGTTAAATTTCTTTTGTTAAAATATTCAAATTATTTACTCAAATTTGCATGCATTGATTTATGTATTAATGGCTTAAAGTTTTGTTTTAAGATGATGTTTGAATTATTTTTTAAAATCAATTTCATTAAGGGTAATATTGTAAGTTTATAGGCCAGGGGACACCATTGCTCCCCCTTGACTTATATAATAGAGATAAGTTAAAAAGAACAAATTCATAGATAATTTATCTCACACACAACAAAATAAAATAAGTCTAGTTTAGTAAAAAATAAATTGAAAAGAATAATACTAATGAGTATAAAAAAAATATGTATATATATAAAATAATGTGTCAAATGTGTAAAAAAAATAACGATCTACCTCTTATCTTAGCAAACAATATTCCCTTATTAATATTTTGATGTCCTTCCCCTTTAATTTAATTTGTTTAATGTAATTCCATACAAATTCTATTCTTTTTTAATCAAAGTAATTTTGACTTTTTGGAAGAAGACTTCATTGTGCTAGAAGTCTAACAATACAAAAACTCACCCAAGAAATAATTTATTTTGTATACTTTTTTATTTAAAAAATCATCTATACTACCAAGATTTGACTATATAATCGTTTTCTCACAATGATCGTAGTTTCATGTCAACTAGAAACTTAAATTGACAGTCAAAATCGAAGACCTATGTTTATACCCTATAATATTACCGTAGTTCGTTGAAGGTGGTTTTCTTCTTCTATTTTTAGCATCTATTTACTTTCAGCTTATTTTTAGTTATGTTCATAACCTAATTTACTTCTTTCATACATTACCGGAGTAGTTGTTTTCAATAAAACTAAATGGACCCTTACAATTATGATTTAATTTTATGGGTTTTCTAAGCTGTGCTTTTGAATATTTGCAAATTCTAAGTTGTGCTCATGCTTTTGGGTATTCCTTAGGTGTATCCTTAATTTAATTTGTCTTTAGTTTATAAGTTGTGCTCTTAGTTCACTATCAATTAAATAAATGAGTTAACTACAATTAACTATTATTATTTGAAACAAAAAAACACAATCCTCCAAACTCATTCACCCAACGAACCACCTACCCCAGCGAAACACCCACCCCTAGCAGCGCCYCCTCCCTTATCGACCCACCACTTCTTTCTCTTTCCTCGAACTACCAACGCACCTCCCTCCTCCTTCCTTCGTTCTCTCTCCTGCTTTATCCTCTCATGGTGGTTTTTGCTTCAATAATTTTCGACAATTGGTTAAGGGCTTTTGTTTTTAGTCTGAAATGCAAAACTATACTTTTAATTGTTGTTTTCGTTTTGAAATCACAATATTCGGTTCGATACAAAGAAAACCCTGAGTGGTGGTTAGTGGTTGGGTTGTTCATTTGGTGTGATGGTAGTTATTAGTGGTTGGTTTGTGCGATGGCGTATTGGTTTGGTGGTTGGGTTGTTAGTGGTGTGATGGTGGATTGGTGGTGGTTAGTTGTTTCTAGGATAGTGGTGCGATGGTGATTAGTGGTGCAATGCATGGTGGTTAGTCGCGATGGTGTTTAATGGTGCGATCGTGGTTTGGTGGCTGAGGTGGGTGGGTGGTTAGTTCGCTTATAGGGATGGTGGGTGTGGGGGATTTGTGGTTAGTGGGTTTTTTTTGTTGTTATTTTAAAGTTTGAAATAATATTAGTTAGTCAAGGTTCACTTTAGTAATCAAAGAGGACACCGATAAGAAACATGTACTTTTTTTTTAACAAATGAAAGGGGACTTCATATATCGTAAAGCCAAACGACACTTGCACAAATTCTTCAAAGTCAACAAGTGGCCAATAAAAAAACATGATATATATCCATGCCTCGAGAGATTAAGCTTAAAAAGGTGTAACATGAAAATTAAGCTAATGATAATACAAAACAGCTGCTTTCAAACAAGGTTTGAATTATGGTCCGCTAATAACGTAACTACGTACCCACGCTTTCTTGTCCTAATTGCATATAAACTCCACCACTAACCTACAATTTCCTCTTTTGTCTTCTTTTGTTTTATTAACATTCATAATGATGATTTACAAACTTATATACCACCGAAATTTAATAGATTTAAGAACATAAAGCCTTCACAACAAAAATCCTCATCCCATACCTAAAATTAAATAGATTATTGTATTTCTTTTTTTTTTTTGATAAGATAAGTTTATTTTATTAGTACCAAAAACTTTTTACAACAAAGCCCCAAACGAGGAAAAAAGCKTTACAACCAAAACAACAACGCCTAACAAAGCCTTGTATTTCTTCTAACACAAAAAATGTAACAATTGTTTATCATTTGTAAGTAGACTTGGTCGTTATCGAGCAGGTCCGGTCATACGGATGAGTTTAAATCTTCTGTCCCATAAATTGTGTCTCATTTGTATTCCACTTATTTTGATTGGTTATAATAATTACAATAATCTACTTTTCAAATTTTAAAAGTTAAAATAAAAATTTATAGACAAATTAAAATGAGTGGAACACAAATGGAACACATTTTAAGGGATAGAAGATTTTTTTCCCATACGGGTCAGGTTAATAAGGATCATTAGTGAGTGATGCCTAGTGATGGCAATGGACCGGATCCGGGCAGGGTCCTCTAGGATCCAGACRCGGATCCATCAGGGTCTTAATTTTTAGGACCCGGATCCAGATRCGTATGGATCCTACGGATCTGGGTCCTAAATGGATCKTTTCTTAATTTTTTACTTCAAATGAAAAACAACAATTATTGAACAAAATTTTGATTAAAAAAGCCTAAAACAACATATATCTTCCTTATGTCTCCCAATATTCGTGAGTTTACAAACAATCATACATAATTAAAGATTTAAGTCATTTAACGTACGAGAAAAATAAAGTTTCAAAGACAAATATACTTTGATTTAGAGTATAATTAGTTTTGGGTCAAACTATCAAAATAATGAATTAGTACATTCTTCAGTAGTATTAATATTATCCAACATATTTTATATATTTTTTTAAAAAAATGGATAAACGGATCCTGGGCAGGGTGACCCGGTCCAGATTCYTTTTCTAAAAGTAGGATCCAGATTCTACCCGGATCCATTAGAAACCTAAATTTTAGGATCCATATCCGTCAAAAATGYATCTGAATCCTCGGATCCGAGCAGGGTCCTTTATCCACTGCCATCACTAGTGATGCCAAAGAGGGTCGTAGGTCGTTAAAAGACGGGTCGGCAACCAGGAAAGGAAAATCGTTGATGTTTGGAGCCAAAATATAGTATAAATATCTACAAATCTGTACATGTTCTACTCATTAGTATACACAAAGTATAATTTCTTTTTAAAAAATATTGGGTTTTTTTATTGACTTTATATTGTCCCTGTCCGATCCAATGAAGCATTGTSCAAGAAAAATCTTATAATTTTCTTCGTAACCCTTTATTCGTTGGGTTACCCTATCTAATAACCAAGTTTAATTTATTTGTAACATGTAAGTTATGAAATAATTATTTATTGTGTTTTTTCTATTATGAATTTAAATGCAAGATTATTAGGATCAGGAACCTACCTTGGATCAATATGTGACTGCTAAAATCAGGCCGGTAAAATTAGATCGTAGAATTGTAAGATTCTAACAATGATGAAAATAATAAAAATATTATTAATATATAAAACATTTACGAAGTATGTCATTCGGTAGCTAGAATATTAAAACTAATCAATTATTCTTGTATAAGAATAAGAATAAAAACTAAGTGTTATTTCAAGTCTACACAAGTAGCTAGTAGTCGAAATATTGTTGTTTGTATGGTTAAAGTGAGAGTTTTGTAGTTCAGATCTTAGATTTGATAAATTTGAAATCACAATTGCAAACACTATTCTATTGAAAATTTACAATTTATAGTAGCACTTATGGATCGGATCGATGAATTGTAGAATCATATTATGATCTTACCACTCTAAATTTAGATTCTCGTAGTATCGTATGATCCTATAAAATTAAGATTATACTCTAAAATCGGATCAAAAATTCAATTTCGAATTGTAAAATCGTACAATCATTGGATCAAATCAGAATTTTGATAACTATGTTTACAAGTAATTAAGTGCTCTATAGTTTGTTTTATATTCTCTTTCTTTACATAGTGTTCTTACTATTTGTCATTTTAATTAACAATTCACTGGTGAAAAGAATTCTGCTAGCTCAATGTTTTTCTAAGATATACTCCCCTGAACTCTATTGGTATCTCCATATTATTAAGTTCGTCATTTTCTATTGATGTGTGCATAATATTTTATTCCATTTTACGAAGCACTTTTATTACTTCATTCATTTTTTAATTAATTGTTTCACTTTTTATGTTGGGATATTTTCAATTAGTTGTTCCAAACTAATCTAAAATAATTTTTTAACTTTTATCTACTTTATTTACTCTAACATTAATGAATTAGTCATTTCTAAAGTTAACTTTCATTACTAATTTACCCAATTTATTCATCCAAAATTATTTTTTCCTAAAAATTTTCATTCACACATTACTCTTTTATCTAGCTTACTCAACTTTTTGACCTAACTTACTTAACTATTTTATCAAATTCAATCAACTCTTAAATACCATGCAAAAATGGTATGAAACATAAAAAAAAACGGTGAGAATACATTTCACTAAGATTAGATTTACCACTTCCTTTTTTTTTTTCCATTTCCGCTTACTTTTCTCTCATTTACATGCTATATGCACATTTTTTTTCTTTTTTCTTTTTAATTTCAACTCACACCATAATACATTATTTGTTTTTTCTCCCTCAAATGGTAAATGGACATAACAAATAACAATAGACTACGGGTCTGTTTACATTAGCTTATTTTCAGTTCAGTTCAGTTCTTAACCCAATTTCTCTCTCTAATAAAATATTCAATTCAGTTCAGTTCAATTCAATTCAATTGATTTCAATTAATGTAAACGGACCCTACGGAAGGAGCATATTATCGAACTCTGTTTTTTTTTTCATAGAAATATATTAGAGATAAAAAATTCTGCATTGTGTATGTCAATAGTGTTTTTGGTGGGAATCCTGATATATATAATTTCACTTAAAACATAGTTTGTCTTAAAACAATTAAATTATTGTTTGAACAAATCATGATATATATTGATTGCTTTGTCAAATTGTTATTGACTACTAATCCATTCTAAATTATTTTGTCACAAATATCAGAAAACCTCCCAAACATACTGTTTGAATGTCGTATATCATTAGAGTGTGACATAATCTTTACTTGAACAACTCCTTTGACTAATCTAAGAAATTCTAAGCGTACCTCATGTCTTACACAACATATTATGCGGTGCTTATATATTCTTCTATTAATTAACTCTGAATTAGACCACAATTATATACCATAATATGATCACATGCACTTTGCTAGTCAAATTAGCATGCTTAATCTCTATTATGTAAGGGAAGGGAGAGAGAAATGACTTCCACATGAAATTACTCCTTACCTCGACCTTTCTTACACACTTAAACATGTATTTAAGGCAAAAATAATACTTTGAAAATCAATCATATTAAATGACTCCAAAAAACTTTGAAAAACATAAATAAAATTTTTGTCAATCAATTCAAGAATTTGATTTAACACCAATTTCAAAAATAAATTCATAATAAGAATAATTGTTGTCCCAAAAAACACTGAAAAATATATATTATTGCTAATCACTCCCTCGGTATCAAATTATCTCTAACAATTAGTTTTTCACACACACATCGAGGATGTGATTTAAATGTATAAACGAACATATTAATAAACTAAATAATTTTAAAATTAGTACTCCTCAATCTCATTCTTGATTGTATTAAAATGGTTTTGAATAATCAGTTCATTTACCCCCTTAAGTCAACTCTATTTCGCATGTGAAAAACCACAATTGTTGGAGCTAAACCGATGCCGAAGAAGTATGTACTCCGTTATAAAAATCAAAGATGAACAAAAAAATTTAACTTAATTCTACGACAGAGTTAGTATATTATTATTATTTTTTTTTTGTGTTTAAAAAGCCACAGGAGCGAGGATGAGAATCGATCACGAGAAAAGCTCTAACCAAACTAACTATCCTTAGCTTCACTTTGTGGAGCTATTGTAATATTAGAAGTTAAGCCAATTATGTAAAAGTAAGAAACCAATATTTCATGCATAATGCATTACCAATCCTTAATAGTGTGTTTTAGTGTGACTGATACTTGAACCAAACATAACTACTCTTCATATGATTAATAAGGGGTAGATAATAAGATTAAGATAACTAGTGTATGTAAATCCACAAAACATCAGCAAATCTCGTGCCAAATGTGCTGATTCAGTGCGTGATTCATAATGACAGCAAATCACTCCACTTTAATTTGTTTAATTTTTCTACTTATTATTATTGTAGGCACTTAACTAATTAATATTGTTATTGCTGAATTACTGAACTGTTTTTCTGACTTAATATCATTCCTAAGCTAACTACTAATTACACTATACCAAGTACTTATTTTCCACATCTTATTGATGCTTTTCAGAACTATAAAGTACTTTTAATCACACTATTATCACTCCTGTGTAACAAAATGACTACCCAATAATTTATAACAATAATTGATCATCAGGATTTACTTTGCAGAGAAAATGATTGTTAATTGCTACGCTCAGCTTCTCTTTTCTATATTGTAAACCTGCAATCACATTACAAGAAACGATTCATCACATGACAAAACTCAATATAAAGCTACTATTCTGATTTGGAATCAATAGCATCATTCCTCAAACTTATCTTTATGTTATTCTAATTCTGCATTATTAGGTAAAATTATTTTCTATTATAACAGCTACTTTTCCCAATCCTTATTCTAGCCAACCATTTATATTGGTATTTTTTAATACTCCGTATAATTATACTACGACTTACTACTACTGTTACATGCTTTACAACTACCCAATCATATCCACAACTAACGCTACTTCATCGTATTAATAATCATCGAACATTACCTAACGCCTTTTTCAATAGTACTTCGTACTTAAGAAGAAAAAAGGAGAATCCCTTACTGATGAAATGCTGATATTGAGAATCTATAACAAATGACGAGTTGAAAAATCATTGTATTTAATGTTTGATGCTTATTCAAGGATCCAGAAAAAAAAAAAGCAAAAAACAAAGCCAGAATAATCCGTGTTGAGTTTAAGATCCTTCCATTCTCTACAACTTCTATCTAATTTGCGTAACTTAGAAAATACGGAAATACTTTTCCTCTTTTTCACACTTTAACTAAACGGGATTTCCACGCTTCTCGTACGGCTTGTCTCTTTGGTTCCATGAGTAAACCAATGCAAAACAAGCCCTTTTATTCCTATTGAACGTTCCGTTTCCTTCCCAACCAAACAAATCACTATCACCCAAATTCTTTCTGGCTATTTCAATCCTGAAAGATACGGTACATCTCCGTTCTTTGAATCTATCGCCGGTATTTTAACATTTTTATAAATGATTGTTACAGTTTTTACAACGTCGTGACTAGAATATAAGCGATAAACATGCATAGAAACGACATTATAGGTGTGCATAATCTAAACTGCTCCGTACTTTACTTGAGTCTAATAAAGTGTTAGAAAAGGACGAAGTGTCTCTTTAATTATAGATTAGCATCTTTCTTCATAAAATTCCAATTACAGAGTTACGAACTGCAACTTAATCTTTAAGGTAACCCTATTGGTTGAATAGTTCCTCTATTCTGATTACTATATTGGGCTTGGAAATTTGAGCAAATAATAAAAATCAAGTCATACATTACTAGAGGCGAGCAAAACAAACATGACTCAATTCGACATGTTGGCATGAAAGGCGGTTCGACGTAGCATGAAACTATGAAACCGCATATGARCCTCGCAATTGAGCCATTTGTGCACTTTTGATACGAAAGCTCAACTCGATTTAACCCAAAGCATCCCYAACCGAGCTTTGAAACATTAGGGTTGAATTGAAGCCCGATTTGYCCCAAACTATCAYGTCATAMTTTTTATTTTTGGCCCGAAAACCTAATTTGTTCGCCTCTAGAAATTACTAGCTAATTAAGTACAATTACGAACTTAATCAAGTGAAAACAAATGATAGATAGAAGAAGGCAGTTGAACTAATCTATCAATCGAACTATATCTAATTCCTAAGAGTAACAACTACGCCGTGCAACATTTTGGCGTTAATTGGTCTCACTCTCACACACTCCCTTAATTATGTTCTTCATGTAAAGTCAATTCCAAATTATATTAAATATGATGTTTCAATAACAAAATCAAAAGGAAATTGACATTTGGGTAGCAATAATTACCACAATATATTTTTTATGTGATGCATTAAAAATAGGAGTATTCAATGTAAAATATTGCCCTTTTACATCACTTAACTTTGGAACGATTTGTGCAAATTGATACAAGTGTCATATTACTAATGTAAAATTAAATATTCAATTATAAAAGAACTTAGGTTTCATTTGTCATTGTTTTTTGTTTGCAGTGTTTGATGGTTTTGAAAGTAATGTCCTTTATTTTTTTCCTCTTAGTTTAATAGTTTTTAATTAAAATAAAATCATTTTAGTAAAAGCAATAATGATTAGAAGTTTAACATAAAACACTAAAGAGGTTATGTAGTAAGTAGTATCCAAATATCTTCAATTAGATTATACCGCGAGCAATGTCCGTGTTATGTTACTTATTTATAAGAAAATTTCAAATAGTCTTGTTAAAGTAATAATTTGTCACTATCTGCAGTATATTAGACTATAACTTTTGAAAATTTTCATTATTATTTTGATACCATGTTATGGTTACATTCAGTGACGAATCTAGGATTAAYCACAATAATGCACGAGACCTATATGAATAAGGATTATGTAAAAAATACACCGTATTCAAACATATATTGTGAGATGCTCCAATGGTTGGTGCACCCTTTTTTTTGGATGCGTACCACGATGCCAGGGATCAAATRTGGTGGGTAACAAAATTTGAATTTTTTTTGTTTCATTTCACGGCATCCTTTATTAAGTCTTGAGAAGGACCTTTATTAATTAAGCCTTTCATTTTTCTTACTCTTAATGTACACTTTTAATCATTTTCTTCCATGTTTTTTTGATTGATCGTTCATTTATATTATTTTAAAATATATATTGAAATCGCTGTGTAATTGTAATGTTTTGTTATTCAAATAATTGATTATTTGAATGTTTGACATTGAAGTTTAATTAGCTTAATTTTTGTTTGATAACGTACAATATGATTTTCTTTTACAAACCAAATTTATATTGATGTGCCAAATAACAAGGACACGACACGTGTCACAATCCTAAAAAAATAAAGGAAAAGGGACTTTTCACCAATCAAAAAATTTAAAGGAAAAAGGGAAAAGAAGATTAAAAGGTTTAAGATGGAAAATAAAAGAATGAACCAACCAATGAGTGACACTTGACATCAATCTAAGTGAGTCATTTAGGGGCAAAATCCCTATAAATTACCCTTGATGGATGATTTTGAACAACACTACAACTACCATTCAACGCCAACATAATTGCTACAATCATTACTCTCTTCTCTCCCCCATCTTGTCTCGAACTGAGTTAACGGCACCAAACCTGGGGATATTTAATAGGCAACCTAAGCTAACAAAAAATCAATTTATTATTTGCCTATTACATTTATTTTACTTGCTTACTATTAATCCATGTCATAACTGGAACTTGCTCGAGAGTAGACCTGGCAGGTTAATTCTCCTTTTGAGCCGGAGATAGAGAGGAGCTCATCCTGGTCTTTGTCTTAGTGAGACATTTGCGAACCTCCATTAACCCACAAATAAAAATCTTGTCCTGTGGTAACATCTGCAACAACAGTGGCACCGTTCGTGGGAGCGATTCAAGCATGGACAGACTTCTAAGTGGATTGATTCAGTCATAGCAACGCAACCGAGTGAAAGTTGTCAGCCTAGTGAATCCAAGATAGAAGTAAGACTTTAGAGGCTTCTAAGCCAATCAAATTTCAGATTTCAAGACTACATCTACCACCACGACCCTTCCTCAAAGCAAAAGATGCAATCGTTATTTTCTGACAAACTAGCTATCCTCTACCCAAGTTCAGTTATATGAGGACAATGAAGAAGAACTAACCTTAATGAAGGTGAACAGTGAGCCAAAACTTAGTATATCTATTTGACGTCTATCCGACGAGAACAGAAACATTGGAAGCCTGTTGAAAAGCCCTGAAAAATAAGTTAGCAAAAAGATCTGGATTAACCCCAACTCCAAAGCTCCAAAACTTAAAACCATTTCTTCCGATCGTGAATCATGATGGATATAGACCAAAGCTCACTATTCCACCAATGAGTTCAAAGACACCAAGCATGTTCTAGTAAATTAAGCAAAGTCAAGAGGAAAACGTATCGGACCACTCCTATTCCCTCTCACCGCTTCCCTGCCAGGAGGATGAAGGGGAATCTTCAAGGAGCTGTCCAATTCAGACAGATATGAGGTATTACCTAATACATAAAACACAAGTGGAAGCTCGATCCAGAATGATTATTAAGCAAAGAATGAAAGATAACAACAATAGTTACGCTTGAAAAGAAAACACATCATCTAACACCGGTCCTCAACACCAGGTTTGTACATGACCTGCTTTTCCATGCAGATCTTCCGTGTACGATTCCCATCAAGCCTTCTGCACGGGCAAAGGATCCTTAGAATCCCAAATGTCTCATCATACCTCTCATCAGTACGTATATAAATATCTGGAAGAACTCTCTATTGATAACATCCATAACCACCAAGTGAGGACACGGCGATGTTCAGGGATGATCGGGTACAACCGTATATACCGTTTTGCATCATAAAGCTTGCAACATCTACTCACTCAACCACCATACATTATCTTCTGCTATTATTTGCTCAAGGATGCCGCAAGTTACGCTGCAAAGCATGAACCTCCGACTTGGTAAGACATCCCATAATGAATCACGCTTACATATGTACAAGAATTTATGACTGTCCACCACTAATTAAGCAAATAAATGCTACTAGTCTTAGATACTTTCTGCTATCTCTTAGTCAAAGGGTATGCCAAATATGTTTCATGTTGCCTCATAGATCAATCAACAATATTTTCAGAATTATAATTTTTGATTGTTTTATCTCACCATTTCAGTGCCAACTAACAAGTAAGCCAAAGCAGCATACATTCTACCGCAAACTAGATTCAACACAACTCTTTACTTAGAAATGAAATTTGAGAAGTCTACGTAAAAGAATTTCTATTATATGACGAGATTCATGAAAATCCCTTTGGCCTGTCAAAGAGCTACTCCATGATGCCTTTACTCGAGTACTCCATGATAGAACGATTATCTTCAAGTCGACTTGCTTCTCAGAAGAACTCAACAACTTGAAGAATGGCTGATCCCTGAGAGAAGCAAGAAAGCATTACATGCATTGCATGCAAAGATAGGTCAGGAACTATTCAATAGAGATAGAGCAAGGCATTCCCAGACAATCTCAAGGAAAGCCTAGCCAAGGCCGTCAGAGAGATCGAAAGGACAATGATCGTAAGAGAACCGTCACATGGATTATAAGCGAAGAAAAGAAAGGGTCTTAGGACCGAAAGAAAAGAAAAACTTGGGAGGATGAAGGCCCTAAAATCACATACTCCAAGGACTTGTGGCAGGTTTACCATCAGGTGAAGAAGAATCACCCCATTGACGACCCCTTTCCTATTAGGTCCCCACGAGAGAATCGAGACAAAAGCAAGTATTGCAAGTTCCACAGAGATATCGATCACGTTATAGAGAATTGTTTCAATTTGAAGAAGGCCCTTGATGCACTTTACCATAAGGGCAAGGTTGGCAAGCAACTGGTCAAGAGTGTTGAAGAAGTTAAGAAAACAAAACCAAGCAGTCCACACAGTGGAGGTTCAGATGGTACGGGTGTGGTACATGTTATTTTAGGAGGTTTCGCAGCTGGCGGACCTACCTTGAAGGGCCACAAGGAATATCTACGTAGCCTACACCATACCACCAAGATAAAGAAYGACGAGGAAGATGCATTCCCAGAAATCATGATTACCCGAAATGAGAGGGGTCCCTTTGCACTCCCCATGATGATCCGTTTGTTGTTGAGGTGAAGGTGGCAAACCTTAGGGTTTGCTGGATACTCATCAACACGGGTAGCTCTTCCGACATCTTTAGTTTTGAATACTTGAACAAACTGAAGTATAATGACAACGAGCTGGTTAAGGTTCATAATCCTATTTGGAGGGGGAGTGATCCATCCCGTAGGAARTGTTAACTTGCCCATTTGAATGGGAAAAGGCAACGATTGCAAGCACATGACTGTCAAATTCCTTGCGGTCAAGAATCTGAGTGCTTATAACATCATCCTTAGGAGACCTACCTTGAACAAGGCCAAGGCAGCCATTGTAACCCATATGATGTTGATGAAATTTGTATGTGACAATGGAAAGGTAGGAAGAAATGGCGTGAGAATGCTAGCTGACTACAATAAAACCCCTTGTGGAACCCAAGGGCAAAGAAAAGATGGAGGAATCAGAAGATCTACCAGTCACCAAGAAGAGGAAATCCGGAAAAGTCATGATGGTGCACGGAGCACATCAAGAAGCTATGGCCATACATGGCTTGTTCCATACTGCCTCCAAGCCTACACTAGGCACAGACAAATTAGAAAATTTTGAGTTGGAAGAAGGAAATTCAGAAAGATGTGTCCCAGTGGTTAGGGTGCTGATACTCCGGTGGGCAAAGAAGTGAGAGCTCTACTTCGAGAATACAAGGATGTCTTCGCCTTCGCGGTGGAAAAAAATGCCCGGTATAGCTRCTGAAATTGCTCAACATTCCCTRAATGTCGATCTAGATCGAAAGGAAGCCAATTGCTCAAAAGAAGAGAAATTTAGGGCAATCAGAAGTAAAACTGTAGATAAAGAAGTACCAAAAGGTACTTYATGCAGGCTTCATCAAGCCATGCCAATACCCTGAGTGGGTGGCAAATATTGTTCTTGTTCCCAAGCCCAATGYGACTTGYAGGATGTGTGTGGATTACACAGATCTGAAAAAGGCCTGCCAGAAAGATCCGTTCCCATTGCCTAAGATCGACAAGCTGGTTGATGCTATAGTAGGACATGAAATCATGAGTTTTGTGGATGCCTATTTCGGCTTCCACCAAATCCCTTTGAAGAAGGAGGACCAAGATAAAAAGGCTTTTGTTACTACCAATGGGCTATACTACTACAAGGTGATGTCGTTTGGTCTACGAAATGCACTTGCTACTTTCTAGAGATGTGTAAACAATATCTTTGCTAGGCAATTGGAAAGGAACATTGAAGCTTATATCGACGATGTGATTATTAAGAGTAAGAAGATCGAATATCACTCCAAAGATTTGAGAGAAACTTTAGACACTTTGCATCATTATCAAATGAAGCTGAATCCCAAGAAGTYACCCGTCGGGGTAACTTCAAGAAAGTTCTTGGGATACTTAGTAGACCAAAGGGGGATAGAGGCAAACCCGGACAAGGTACAAGTTGTCTTGGACATGAAATCCCCTACCAACGTGAAGGAAGCACAACGACTCACCGATTGTCTAGCTGCTTTAGTTCGATTCCTGTCCAAGTCTGATGATCGATGTCAATATTTCTTTAGAGCTGTGAAGAAGAGTACAAAGTTCGAATGGACCGCCGAAATTGAAACGGCGTTTGTGAAGTTAAAGGAACACCTCCATTCTTTGCCTAAGCTTATTAGCCCGCAAGATGGAGAGACTTTGTACATGTACCTACCTGTCTCAGAACACGCCTTGTCCGCGGTACTGGTGGCTGAAAGAGAAGGGGCACAATTGCCCGTCTACTTTGTGAGTTGCGTTCTCTAGAATGCCGAGTTGCGCTATTCAGTCAACAAGAAGTTTGGGCTTGACTTGCTAATGGCCCATAGAAAGCTCAAMCCCTACTTCAWTGGGAGAAAGATCGTTGTCTACACCGACCAACCGCTCAAGCAACCATTCTCGAAGCTTGAAGCGTCGGGAAGAATGTTGAGGTGGGAACTTGAGCTCAGTGCCTACGATGTCTCCTTTGAGCTTAGGACTACTATCAAGGGGCAGACCATAACTGACATTAATGAAATTATTGAAAATAATAATGAACAATTTTTGAGTTCTTGTTTGGTTAACATATGCTAGCATACTTTTCTCGGAAGTGTGAGAGAGTAACGTTTAATTCGAGCTTCTTCAGAAGTTGCTTACCTTGATCTTTTCAACCTTTTAGGTTCAAACAAACAATTTATTTTGGTAATTAAAAGTACTTGTTCATTACCAAAGTAAAAGGAGTACAAGGCAACCCAAGGAAGCATAAACTTCCAAGGAGCCCTACAACTGTCTCAACAAAACCAAAACACCTAACAAAGGCCAAAAAACACCCTAATTAACACAAAAAACTATTCACAATGGAAATAATTCAAATAAGGACTACTATATACGTACGGAACCATCCTCTAAAGGTTCATCTTCTTTGATATCCATTAAAGCCAAGAAAGAGCTTGGCTGAGCAACGYTAGGAGTCTTAGGAGCTTTTTAAGGAGCTTAGCGCCTTTATCCACAAGCGACCATTCTCCCCTTTTTGTATTGGGTGGTTGCGGTCTTGGCACATGAGTAAGAATGGGCGAAACAGCAACGCAAGAACTAGATATATCATTAGTTACATGGTTTTTTTAGATATTTGGTGGTTATTGATAAACCAATATATCTTAAWCTGACATCTTTTTTTTTTTTTTGTAAAGTAATTTAGAATTTATTTAAGAGCAAAAAGYTCCGTACAAAATTTATCGACCAAATTAAGGTGTTTGTTTTATAATAAAACATAGATTAACTCAAATCAATTCTGATAAATCCATATCAAGTAATGATTATTTTGAATAGATATATGCGCAACAATATGTAATAAATTACAATCTAATTTTGAGCAATTTCACAATGTTCATCTTTGTGAACTCTTGGGTTTGACAATAGGAAGATGACGTGTCCTTTCAATGTGCATATAATTTTGAGCAAATTTTAGGATATATATATATGTTCGGCAATAGTAGCTGTGAAYGTAGCTTTCAGCGGTAGAAGTAACGGGTAGCTGAAAAGCTATTAGGTAGTTGTGGAAGTAGCTTTTAGCTGAATAATTTTTTATTTGAGTGTTCGGTAATGGTAGCTGTTGGATTTTTAATTAAAAAATTGATATTTTAATTTATTTTTATTATTTTAGATATACAAACCTGATTTCTAGATTCCAGTATGCTTGCTCACAGTATCGATATCAAGCTATGTGTTTCTTTTATACGGAGTAATTATTTTATGAATTATCATGCATGTTATGATGTATATAGGGTGTTTTAGTTAAGCAATTTTGAAGATACTTCTTACCTTATTTACATTCCACATTTTATGTAAAATTTGTAACAAAATTTTAACTTTAAAAAAAAATTATTTTCATGCTAAATTCAAAGCAAAAACAAATTTTTGCATAATGACTAATTACTATATAACAGAAATCAAGAAAAGTAAAAATTAAAAAAAATAGAAAAAACGCTAACATACACCTTTCAAACGTTAGTCATGCTAGCATTTCAGGGAGTAGCGTTTAACTTATAGATCTACCCATAACTATTACGCCGAACCTAAGTAAAAGACCAAGATAGCTTTTATCTACTTAAACGCTAAAAGCTACAACAATTAAACTGCGCTGAATACTGCCCATAATAGTAATTAGAAAACTACTAACTTTTTAAGTGTGAAACACTAAACATTTCTTTTGTTTCCTAGAAAAATAATAGGTTAAAAAAAGTGAGCACTCAGTTACTCACTCAACAATTGGTGCATGACGCCGTAATTATGCGCTCTTATTGTTTTCTTGCGCATTGTGGTGCTTCTTCATTATTAATTCTACTTTGCTTATTCTTAAAATCATAACTAATTAATAATATCCATGATTATACATTATTATGTTGAGGAGGAGCTTGTATCCTTATAACATATGCACATATTATATAATAATACACCCCTTAGTCTTAAAGTCCATATGAGTTCTTTAATTTGGACCGTAACTATTGAAATAAAAAAATGTCATCTTCATGTTATTTGATTGCTTTTGTTTCAAACAAATGCTTGGATTGTTGATGACTATCTTTATGTTTAGGCATTTGTGTTGGTTGAATGGAACGCATCTTCTTTAGCTCAAGCTATTGATAATTTGTTAGCGAAGAGCTAATTTAATTTTGAATAAGATATATATTTTAAAGAAAAACTTTTAGATCATTGACAAAACGAATATTCTATAATAATATAACTATATACTAACATGAATGAGATGAA
>SNQN01000201.1:0-31357 GCA_008642245.1 Bassia scoparia | reverse complement strand
CCATCGAAAACCCGCGAGCAAGTAGAGCACGACGTCGAAATTGAGAACAACGAAACACCCAACCAGTATCACGAACAACATTATGTCGATGTTTATTATTATTATTATTATTATTATTATTATTATTATTATTATTATTATTATTATTATTATTATTATTATTATTATTATTATTTGTTCTATTATATTATATAGTTGTTAGTTGTTGTTGTTATTTTTTTGTAATATTCATTAATTCTATTGATACTGAATGACAATTATGATATTATTACTATTTTATATTCATATAATAATGTAAAAATAMTTTTTTTTACCGGTGTTGCTCGGGGTTGCATTATTATATATTACATGGTAATTTCATAAAATGTTGAGAGTTTTGATTGATAATCCTCTTTATTGTTGCGTTCTAGTACTGCTTGTGTATGAAAATTTGAATGTGTTGTTGCATTTTGGTACTATCATACGATTCAATTTTATGAAAACTAAAATAAATTTACTAAAAAATAAAAGGATGAGAACTTTCAACTTGAATAATAGGGAGGAAAAATAGTAACTAGCCTCAAAGAAAATAATTATTGTGCGCACGTGCTTCTACATAAAATGATGTTTTCTTATGAATATAGGATTCAAGGGTTACAACTTACAAGGTAAATAAAAATATTGAAGTTGAAAGGACGAAACATGACATGACACGGAGTAAATGTAAAGATATATAAGAGAAGTTCAACAGTTACAAGAACATGAAAGGATGAAACAAACATAAGTACAAAAAATTTGACAGAACAAATGAAAAGATAAAGAAGCTCAACAGCTGTAGGAACATGAAATGACAGAACAAACATAAGTACTACAAAAAAACGACCCATGTCGGGGCATATAAAGCGACACATGTTGCGTTTTTGTTATAAAAAAAAGTGTGGTTGATAGATGAGGAGGTGCCACATGTCAAAAACTCTTTTTTTATATGCTAGTAATAAATATTATGAGTTCAAAATAGTCATAACTATTATTTATTTATTTATTACTCCATATTATTCCCCCATTCCCTTTTTTTATATTTTTAATTCGATTATATTATATTGTTGTTATCATTTTAGTTGTAATTTTCATTGATTCTATTAAAAGTCTATGAAATAATGATATTATTACTATTTTATATTCACATAATAATGTAAAATATTATGTGTTCAAAACAGTCATAATTGTTATTTATTTATATTTATTACTCCGTACTATTCCCCCCGTTCCCTTTTGTTTGTGATGTTTCCCGAAATGAAATTCCTAAATCCATATCTTGTTTAAATATTTTCAATTTTAACTCCAATTTTATCCACATTCTCCATAGATTGAACTACATGAAGAGGTGTCAATTTCCCACAGCACGACCTGAAAACACGAGTAATCCGACCCGCAACTGGCGGTTTTTGACAAAAAATTTGAGATTTTTTACCCGTTGAAACTTGTTTTTTAAACCTGTTAATTTTCTACCCGACCCAATTCAACTTGGTGWGATAGGTACTTTCTGTTATTTTTTATGGTTTGTTGATAATTTCTATCACATTAGTCTATTAAATCTTACTAATAATTTTGTAAATATTCATTATGACGATTTATTTGTTGAAAATGATTTAAAAAGATGCTATTTATTACTTGTTGATATTTGGGATACAAATTTAGACATTTTTTAACAAATGAGGCTATAAAAATTACATTTTGAGCACGAAAAAAATAACGTGTATAAAACCTTTAAATACGTTGGTCAACCCGAACGCAGAGTATTTGGGACATGAACAAGATATCCAAAACCTGAACCATCAGTAACCCGYTATGTATAACCTAAAATCGATATTGAGTTAAATCAACCCGACTCGTTTGACACGTCTAACTACATGTATTATTTTTCCTCCATCATATTAAATAAATGTTTTACCACTATTTAGATCGATTACTTCCTAAAATTCACTTTTCAACACACTTTTATTAATTTTTCCCATTATTCTAAATAAAGAAGTCAATAACTCTCTTTTCAAGTAAGAATCTTATTAAATAGCACCTTCCCTTAATTAAATATTCATTTTTTTTCTTAATTCTCTCTCTCGATTCCAAACAAGACAACAAAAGGGAACGGAGGGAGTATTATTTATTTATTTATTTACTTATTACTGTCAATATATATACTCCCTCCGTTCCACGAAYTTCCTGCCACTTTCCTCATTTGGACGTTCCATGAAGATCCTGTCACTTCCACTTTATTCTATATAAGGAAATCTTATATTATTTCTTTAATTGTGGTGGTCCACCATGTGGAACCCAATCTTCCACTTGCAACACATACATTAAAAAATACAATTTTATTTGTTTCTCTCTCCAATCTAAATCTACTTTATAACCCCACTTCTCTTATTATATTAGTTTCCAAATTTTTGACCCAAATAGTGTATGACATAAACTTCATGGAACAGAGGGAGTAACTATTATTATTACTAATAAAACTAGTCATATTATTGATTTATTTATTGATTGATTACTGCTATTATTAATTATATTGTTTCATTTATTTATATTTGTTGTATATTTATTTATTTATTTATTTATTTATTTATTACTATTAGTATTATTACTGTTATTATTATCAATATTATTTCTATTATTCTCATTATCTTATTTATTATATACCATTAATTATTGTTAATAATTAATTATTACACTAAACTTCAATTGACCTAAACTATTTCAGCAAACTTTAGTTCAGTTTAGCCACTTCAGTTAAGTTCAGCYAATTTCAGCTRACTCCAKTTCAGTACAGCAAACTTCGGCCGATTTCAGCCAACTTTGGTCCAGTTCAGTTCAATTCAACCAACTTCAGCCCAAAAAGAATAGAGCCTACTCTAGCGAACTTTAGTTCAGTTCAGCCAACTTCATTCAGRTTCATTCAATTTTGTTCAGCAAATTAAACTTCAGTTCAGTTAAGCTAACTTCATTCAGCTCACTCCATTTTTTTTCAAACGACTTCAGCCAACTTTAGTTTAGTTAAGCCAACTTTAGTCCAAAAGAATAGGGCCTAAATGAAATTTAAAAAAATTGAGATATAACGAAAATCGAATAAGAATATGAAAATGAAATTGGGAATAAAATGCGAAGTAAAGTCGAATGAAAAGCCCAAAAAACTAAACAAAATAAACCAATAAAACCTAGATCTAACGAAAATCAAAAAATAAAAACAAAACTAAAATGAAAATAAAAAACAAAGAAAGTCATCTTAGAAAAATTGAAAAACAAGATATGAAACAATGCAAGAACCCAACGGTAAAAATTTATCGATCATTTCTTTGGAGGTCGGTAAAATCCTTTGCTGAAAACGTGAATTCTTGTTGTGAAAGCGTACACGAGATATGTGATCGAAGATACAATGAGTGCACTTGACAACATGAAACGAACCTTTCTGTTTGATCTTTTAGGATTGTTCTCAAAAAAAAAATCACTTTAAAATGCGTGGAGCATATCACACCTCGTATAGCTATGATCGGCCTAAATAAATACTCAAAAGAATCACAAAAATATGGTCTCCTTGAATATTTAGATAAAATGATTACATTCTTCAATCTTCGCGACTTCTCTTAGATAAATTATTTCAATCATGTTGTTCTTGAACTTCTTTGAAAGAGATATTTTGTCTCAAACATCAGAATACTTGCGTGTAATCAATATTCATTTATTTATTACTATTATAAAAACGCAAACTGATGTTTGTCATCCCACTACATGTCATCACATTCTCTAGCAATGTCATGTGGTGCTTTCTTCACTTCGCAATCTACTCTGTGGCGCTTCTTTCACTTCATAATTGCTCTCATTAAAAAAATTGGAGTTATTAAGAATTGAACTTGCTACCTTTCATTTGCAATATAAATAACTCACCAGCTAAGCTAAAAGTTGCTTTATGACTCAGATATATGATATTATGTATCAAAGCCAATGAAACATAATATAATTTAACAAAAACAATACTCCCTCTGATTTTTAATGTTCTTTGCAATTTTCTCATTTGAACTATTTTAAATGTTTTGTGCATTGTGCTTTATTCCATTTTGCGACATTCTCTCTCCTAGTTTTTAACCACACATTCCCATACTTACCCCACTTTTCCGTACTTTCCCCCCTTTTACACACACTTTCTCCTACTTTTTAATCCCACTCACATTATAATACATTATTTCTAGTTTTTCTCCCAAATAGTAAATGCACAACTCATTGAAAATCGGAGGGAGTATTATATATTGATAGTCATTATATATCCACAACCAATAACAACATTCAGAATGGTTGCTTGGAATGACTTGCTTACAAATTAGGTTGTAGCTTGAAAAAATTTTGTAGTTTTGTTAAACTATAAGATTTTGGGGGCGCATAATCAAAACCAATATTGACTTTAAACACATGTCAACCGTTTGAGGTACCGCCAAAGTACCTTTTCTAATTCGTTTCAAAAAGAAATGAACATTTGATATATTGGGAAAAATTACACAAAACTATTGGAAAAGGTGTATTGCACATTGTAGGCCCTTTGTTACACAAATGGGCGTGCAACAAGGTATGCCCTCAACGCCTATGGGGTGTTTTGCGGAATTTGCGAATAATTGATCGAGTTCTTACTATTTGCATAGTGTAAGTATGCTTGGAGATTGTGTATTTATAATTGAAAATAAAGTAAAGGAAGTTGCCACCGTACTCTTTCCAGGAGTTGCAGAACCCATTATTATGCTTTGCCAAGACACAATGTAAGGCAAAATACTTCATAGTTAGGTCGTGCACCATATCATGGTTTCGGGAACAAGGATAAGGGAAAAGTAGCGCACAACGCACAATGTAATCTAGCGACCTCTACTCAGTCTCATTGCAAGTTCATTGTCGAAATGACAATAATAAATGTATTTTCGTTTTAGCCCTAAACATGCAAGATTGCTAGGTGGGTTGTTTAACAAGAGATATGCAAGAACAACAAGACTAATGTTGTTTTGTGATCACTTTGTATTAATCAATGTTAAAGGTGCCTAAAAGGTCGTTTGTCRAATTTTTATCTTATTAGGTTTGAGACATGTAATTGTAGGTCTTGATAACAATAATAGTATGTCTTTTTACATGTAAATACTCGTATAAAATTGAAAGTTGTGCCTATATTGGTTTTTCATTAAGTCGAATAATATTAGTCAATATCACATGCAAATTTAAACAACAATCAAATCTCTAACAAACATGCAAAGAGTGAAAATAGAATTGAGACTTTGGCCTCAAACTATACCTTGTAAACGAGTTGAATCGAAGAAGAACAAGTGTTTTCGACGACCTTTCGAACCCTTAGAACCAATGCAATTGTGTTTTACGAATTCTTAACTGTGTTTTTGAATGCACAAATGTGTTTATGAATGCTTTGATTGTTGTGTTTTCATGCAAGTATAATTAAAGTGTTTGTATGAGAGTGTTTGAGAGAGAAAATTGTCAGAACTTCGTTGAAAATTCTTAAGCTTGAAATATGAGCTCACGAGGGTCTTATTTCTATTCCTAGATCACGTGAATGTCACATTTTTGGGCGGATATCTTCCAAAAATTGTCGCTTAAAATGGTTTGACGTTTTACCATAAATATTTTTGAAGATGTTATGCTGATTTCATTGCCAATGAGATTTGATATATTTAATGCCAATCAAGGGATGATGTAATCGTCTAGGTTTAATTTGTGGCWCGGAACCTTCCAAAACACCTCGTTCTGTGCACTTTTCCTCGTGCCCATTGTTTAATTTGTATGTTAAATTGTGTTAGCCYAATTCTATTGAACGAACTTTATGACAAAAACAGAGAAATACTGGCTAGATTAATATATTATGTGTGGTGTTAAATTTTTGTGATTTTTTAAATGTTTTGATAATTTTAAAAATTGTTTAAAAATCAAAAAATGGCCGAAAATGCCAAAAAATGCTTTGAAAGCTTAGAAAATTCTAGAAAAATATTTGAAAAGAAATGAAAAATCTTTCAAATTAAGACCTTTTCTTTTAGGGCGCTCCAAGCTCGAAAAACGGTTTTTTTTTGCTTTGAAGATGATTTGTTTGAAGGGTTTGTATGCGTATGCACTTCCTTAGCTCGTACTTGTATCACAAGGGGTTTTCTTATCATTGATCGTCTTGGGCTAGAGACCAATGAAGGTATCTAGAGAAACCCCCACTTTGGCTGACTACGTAGAGACGATGTTCTCATAAGACGAAAGACAATTAGACAAAGTATCGAGTACTAGCAAAACAAATGTCATTAGTTTTACTTGCACTTGTGGGTGTTGCTGTTTGCTTGTTGCATTGTTTTCTTGTGCTAGGTTGCTTGGCTGCTTGCACGTAGTTGTCATTTTTATTTCTTTGTGAGTGAGCACGGATTCGACTTTTCCTTTACCAGGAGAGAATATTAACTTAATATTTTCCTTTGCCGTCGTAGGAGAGCACAACTTCATTTGTCGTTGCCATGAAATTCACTTCGTCTTTGCCATCATGAAAGATCATGAATCTCCTTTGCTACTGTCATGAGAGAGCACAAATATCCTTGGTTGCCATCATGAGAGAACACGAATCTCGTTTTTCGCCATTGTGAGAGATCAACAAACTCCTTGTCATCATCATAAGAGACCACGAATCTCCTTTGGTGTCGTCATGAGAGAGCATGAATCTCGCTCCTTTGCTGCCATCATGAGAGAGCATGAATCTCCTTTGRCGTCGTTGTGAGAGAGCACAAACCTCTTTGTTGTCGTCRTGAGAGAACACGAAACTCCTTGGTAACATTGTGAGAGAGCACAAAACTCCTTTCTATCATCGTGAGAGAGTAGGAAACTCCTTGTTACCGTCATGACAGAGCACAAATCTCCTTTGTTMTCGTTGTGAGAGAGCACYAATATCCTTTGTTGCCGTCGTGAGAGAGAACAAATCTCCTTATTGTCGTTGTGAGACAACATGAATCTCCTTATTGCTATTGTGAGAGAGCACAAATCTCCCATTTTCCTTCGTGAGAGATCACAAACTCCATTTTGTTGCCAGTTTGTATCCAGAGTCCTTGGATTTTTTTTGGCTTATTTGCTTTGGCTATTTTGTGGTTCTCTTTGACATCTTGGCAAGTTTATGTTAGCTGTTTTTTTTTTTTTTTTTTTTTTTTTTTTTTTTTTTTTTTTTTTATTTTTTTTTTTTTTTTTTTTTTTTTTTGTAAGCTAGGCTTTTTGTGGAGGTGGTTGATGTCTAAAGGTCAACCCTGACCCTAGGACATGATGCTTCGGACTTGGCTCAGGAAGCCAATCCTTGTTTGCTAGGCCAGGAGCTTAGCCCCTTTGTTGTTGCCTTGACTTGTTGATTGATGCTAGTTAATTGATGCTAGCTCAAACCAAATTGACTACGRGCAAAATTTGCACTTGTACAAAATTYCAAATTTGATTATACACCATGGTGTATAATCCAATTTGTACACAATAGACTATTAATTGCATTTAGATGTAATTAATCTAATTTTCGAATTAATAAGCATTTAGTCATTCAAATTATGAAGCATAGTAATGAATGATTTTACCTATATTTATTAATTATTGACCACTTAATATGTAATTTTCCTTTAATTTATTCAAAATTTAAATAATAATATAGTTATTCATACTTATAAGAATTTAATATTTTTTTAATAATGTTTTTCATTTATTTAAAGTATTGTCAACTTTTCAATCAAAAGAATTTTATACAAAACTTATTTAAAATAAACCAAAAAATTGTCATAAGCATTTTCGATTTCCATAGAACATGGAACAACGATTCAGTCATTCAAAGACTAAATACAACTCATAGAACATCCTCAAAGAACATACAATTTCTTCAAAGAATAACGATCTTGACCAACAAGAAAAAATTATTCCAAACAAAGTACATGATGCAGAGAAAAAAATGAATAAAGAACAATGGTATATGGCTATTAGAACTTCATACGCAACTCATAGAACATCCGCAAAAAGAATACACTGCACACATCAAGTATAACATTGTGAACTATTATGCAAACAAAGAACAACCCATAGAACATCAACATCTCATAGAACATCTTCAAATAACATTACGCAAACAAAGAACAACCCATATAATATCGACATCTCATATACCATCCTCAGAGAACATACAACTTCTTCAAAGAACATATAACTCAAACTTTCTCTCTCAAAGTAAGATAATGTTTTTTTTTTCTATAAAGAACAATTCATATGAAAATGTCAGAAAACAACAAATCTATAGATAACATACAATTGCAAAGAAGGCAATTAATAATTTTGGCAATCAAAATTTCAAAATTCCAATGATGTTTGTTTTTAATGTTGYTCCCGCTATATTAACATCACAATAAATGTTATGTTATGTTTAATGGGTGGAAGATTGTTCTATAAAATGCACTAATTAATATGTTAATTAATGAGTGATACATTTTTACCCCTTGATGCCATGGTGTATACTCTACTAATTGGAAACACATTCATATAGAGTTCTTAGGCATTTTTATGTTGCACTATTAGACCATATTAGTTCGTTTAGTTGCATTTTAGGTGTTATTTGTATAAATTATCCATTTTATGTTCTATTATGCTTTATTTGTGGTTTTTAAATAARTCAGGTAGTTTCATAACTATTTGAAAGATTTCAAAGCGATTTTGGATGATTTGGATAGTTAGGTTGTTGTAATTAGAGTCGATGAATCGAGATTTTGGATCGATGAATACGAATTTTTACTCAAGCTTTATAATCACATGAAGTGAAGTGAGACTCCAAGAGGATTATGACATGAGAAATGTTGAGTGAGAAATGTTGAGTGCAACCATGTGCTGCATGACAAAATGCAGCACACTTTAGTGAGGCCTATATAAAATATAWTTATAATACTYCATAAAATACATMTAACTTTATATCAGACATATTAATAAATAATCAAGGATATGACTAAATCATACTAAAATTGGTAAAAATGAACCTATGATATGATAAAATAAATTAAGGATATGACAAAATCACAATATGATTTGTAAAAAAAAGGACAATGTGGGCCCAATTTTTTTTGTCTTCACTTGAGATGTTGCCAATCACACTAAGATTGGTAAAAATGAACCAAGGATATGATAAAATGAATCAAGGATATGACAAAATCACACTATGATTTGTTAAAGATAAGCAAGGCAAATTTTTTTGTCTTCACTTGAGATGTTGACCATTTTTTTCTGATTTTCCTCGAGGTAGGACAAAATCACACTAAGATTGGTAAAAATGACCAAGGATATGATAAATGAATCAGGATTGACAATCCAAACTACTGATTTGTTAAAAAAAATGAACCCACCATGTAAAATGACGTAAATACCCCTGGTGCTGCATTTACAATGCAGCCCATGGCTGCGCGTATCACTACTCAACTCGTTATGACATATCTTCTAAGAGTAGATTTGAGYAGAAATAAAGGATAAATCTAGRGCAGCGCTGCGCTAGATGTAGCGCACTAATGTTTGGCTACTGTTTGACAATGTTGGGACACGATTGTCTCAACGCAACCRAACATTGTCCGACAATCTTAGTTGTATTGARCAAACTTTAATCCGCACTATATCCTTATCTGCTATTYGTATCTACTTCCTCAGATTTGAGGTAAAATTGAAGAAACATAATAACAAAATTTCAAAGTCTTACTATGAAGCTGGCATCAACATCATTTCACAATTTCAGAGGTCTAATCAAGGAATGAAGTGGAAAGAAAGATAGTTGATGAGCAAAAGTTAAGAAGAAAMGGGCCAATAAAAAAGGGATTAGCAGTATTAATGTGAGTAATTAATTAAAATATACTGAGTATATAGGGACAAGGGTATTGGATGTAGGCTAAATGGACCGACAAAAAATGGTAAGAAAAACGCACTTAGCTTAGTTAGCTTATTAATTAGCTTATTTAGCTCTAGCATAATCAATGTTTGGTCAAATGAAATCCAGACAATTTCTAATTCATCAATGCCCAGGTATTATTTTGTCTAATCCCTGCCTTCTTGGACTCAGTTTTTTTTAATTAGTATTATTATGGGACATCCCACTAATTCCTCAACCTTAACTTTTTTGTTTTGTTTCTCCATTTTGTAATTTATCTATATTATACAAGTAGTACTCATTTTCTCCTTACTTGTAGTGTATAGTTGTATACTTTTGACTAGAGTATGAACAACTACTATTTGGTTTCATACAATTCCTTAGCTTGCATGTAGTAGGCACGTGTGCCTAGCTAGGAAGAGATACATTACACCCAAAATGATGTGAAGTGTGAGATTGAGGATAACTCAAGTTCTTGAAACTTTTTTTTATTTTAGGAAATTCTGCAACTGAATCCCACCTCGTCCTTGTAGCTTTCTTAATATAAAAAAAAAAACAAAGGAAAATTTCTAATGGAAGTGTTGAGTTTTCACGAATTCCCAATGATAGTGTTCAGTTTTTTTAAACCCAATGGTAATGTTGAAGTTTGAATTTCATGGTGTTTTGGTTCAATTTCCTAAAAAGGGTGAAAATCAAACTTCAACATTACCATTGGGAATTAAAAAAACTCAACACTACCAGTGAAAATTCGCGAAAACTCAACACTATCAGTAGAAATTTCCCTAAAATAAATGATTTGAAGTGTTTAAGAAGGTGATACAYGATTACAAGGTACATGCAATGACTCATCTTAGTTGGAAAAGGAACTYAACTTAAAGTCCGTTTGGTTGAAACTTTAATGATAAAATCTTCAACTGAATTGAAATATCATAAATTAAATCCAAAGAAACAAGATCTAAGGATAAAATAGTTATCATCGGGGTGTATTGTGAGTTATTGTTATTAAACATGAAAAAAAAGAGTCATCTTACATAGTTACGTGTGTTTACAATAAACGCATTATTTATATTTACGATTATGAAAAAAATAACCTGATCCAACAATTGTTCTAAAACAACAATGAATTATTATTGTGATTAGACTTTAAAAAAAATATTCTAAGTACAATTCATCTGAACCCAATTTGAAATTAACTCAAACCTCAAACTTTTTCTTGGGTCATCACTCATCAAACAAAAATGATTTATACTAAACCAAACTGAAATCGCATTACCTTAAAAAAGGCTTGTGACATATAACATGCTATGTTGGAAATGTGAAGCAAGTAGTTATCGAGCTGATGATGTGATCGAAACCATCAAAACCCCAATGCAAAAAAGATGAATTATTATACATTTGACCCACCATTATTAAACTTTTTGCAATATTACGCAACTTGATCAACATTGGTCACATTACCGGTCTCTTCTTTCAACTGATTTTTACTTCTTTTTAGAAAAAATAAGTCCAGACAAAAAAAAAGTGTAAATGAAAAAACTTATTATTTTTCTTTCACACAAAACAACTTAAGAAAAATTTAGTTAAGTTCAATACAGAAAAAATAAATTCAAATAAAGAAATAATTTGAATAAAATAAACTACTCCATATATTACTTCACAAATCACAACAAAGATATAATGCAATAATATATATATGCAAGGCAAACCAAACAGATAATTTGGATAAGAATGCACGACATTTACACTAGAGTACTACACTAGCTTAGTAGCTGTCTCTTATACACATCTTATATATATATATATATATATAAGTGAAAAGATATGAAAATTAAATTTTCAAATAATCCGATCAATATAATTGCAAGTTAAAATTAAATTGAATTAGGATAGAAAAACGAGTAACGGTATGCCATAAGTACATACGGTTCAGTTAAAAGAAGACAATATAATAATTTTATGTGAGCTATAATTAAAAAGATTATAAATAAGAACAATATTAAAAATCTTAATTTGGAAAATGAAAACTACAAATGAGAGCGTAGAGAGTGCACATTTAACCACCGGTAATTTTTTTAATTTTTAGAACAACATTACACTAGAAATTAGCGTAGTCTAATATCTAAACTAAACTYAATATTGCTCCTTTTGAATGAGAAAAAGAAAATTAACTCATTCTAAAGGTTCAATATTTAGATATTTTTGAGTTGAATATCACATGTAATTTTGAGTTATACTTATGAATTGATGATGAATAGTGCAAATCAAATCATTTTTTACTCAATAAGTTGTAACTTTTTTGTAATAAGTTTAGTGTTTTTCGTTTTTAAAACATTTCAATTTATTATAAAAATATCACTAGGCCGGTTTGCACAAAATAAAATTAATTCGTGAGTTTAACTAGGACTTCCTCAAATATCCAATAGAATTAATGTACTCCGTACTTAGTACTTATTATATCTTTGTACTCTACTAATAATTTCATAATGTACGTAWKGGTGTACAGTGTTCAATTAATTAACCTAGAAGTAGTACTAAACTACTACTAGTGTATACAAAATAAATTAAAGTTGTAATAGATATCTTTTGGTAGCATTCATGGTTTAATTTGATGGTCCATTGTCTATTTATTATCAACCAATAAAAGCAAGTGACATGATCTTTGAGATAGACCAATTATTTATATCAAACCTGAGCAAATATGGACTGCAAATTTAATTACTCCACTGTTGTGTATGTACAATTGGTTCAAGCAAGTTGTGATTTTATGCAAGAAACTTACAAAGCTATATTTGTTAGCTTCATWTCCATCTTCAATCTGAACACTTAATTAGTAAACATTGCAATAAGATTTATTTTATAATGAACACSAGAGAGTATGCTATGAAAATCAACGTTAACYATGCGTTGGTTATGGGGTTTATCAGCAATACATTGGCTACGTCGTACATAAGATATTTGATTGCTTCGAAGATGATTTCAATTTTCAAATATAGAATGCGATTAGGTCGCTAACAAAGACAACATACGACATGATCTAAAAACAAGTCTGAAACAGTAAATTGTAGCCCAAAATATCATAGGTTCTTGCGATAGTTTGTATGAAGGAGTCATACAGATTCAAGGCATAATCCAACAAAAGACAATCTCACATATTATTATATGTTTCGTATCAATTAGTTTATAATACATTGCATCTATTAGAGAATAATTTAGCATGAGGGATGATATAATTACTAGTTGATCACCAAATCTGGAAAAATATATGGTGATGCTTTCAATGTTTAAATATTACAATCACCCATTTTCTTTACATCTATTAAAATTAGTTTGCACAACTTTGCAAGCCTAATACACCTGAAATACTCCCAAATTTGCTTTAATGAGACTTTACTTTTTACTAAAGCAACCAATTATGAAGTGATGATTGATCCTAAAATAAATAAATTAATTAAATAAATATAAGTTTAGTACATTCAATAACTTCATAGTGCAATGCATATGGTTGCCAACCTTAGTATGTGTACTATATATGTGAATGTGACAATAGTAATTTGATACTTAGGCGTTACATTCATAAAAGACTGTTGAAAAAAGTTGCCCACTAAACCATGTGAAATTGACAACTTAGTTGTTTCAAAAAATATCCCTAAATAAAGCTAAAAAAGACATGTCATTAGAGTGTTATTATTATTATATTTTTACACGCACATTCGATATTTAAAATCTATTAGAGTCTGATTAATTTGAATTCGAGTCAAGTCAATCTCTAATTGATGGGAAACTCTCTCAATTTGTGCTTTTGCTTTTCTAGAACTCGAACTCAAGTGTAGTGGTTAAGTTAGAACAAAAATACTCGTTATCTCGCTTCATTATCAGTTGATCTAGACATGTGTTGGTATAATTATAATATTATAAATACAAGAATATACTTTGGTTGATAAAGTTAGGTTTGCTCCCATTAAGGATTCCTAGATAAAATAATGCAAGAAGATCTTCTTTAGTTGATGATCAAGTAAGATTTGCTGTCCCACTTAAGTTTGCTAATAGAAGAAGAAGGTTTTTAAAAGTTTGTATTTTTGCATTTGGAGGTTTCTTTGATTAATAACAATTATGTTATGGGTTGTTATGGTAGATGGATAAGTGGATTTGTGATGTGTTGTACTCATGCCTTTGATTTATTTCTTTAATAATTGAATCTTGTATTAGTATGAGCGACATATAGTTGTGCACTAGGAGATCTATTGAAAGAATGATAAAATATTCAAGCAATTGTGGAAATTAATTAACAAGTATYAATTTCTTGTTATACTTCCTTAATTTTAAAACAAATAAATGTATTTAATTTTTKKAAATAGATAATTTTTGGAAAGCAAAAGGTCGTGCAATATAATGTTGACTTTACTAAGTTATAGCTTCATTTGTATACCATCACGATTTATGACAAAAGTATAAAAACAACTGAAATAGGGACGAGTAAGATAATTCTTATCCCAATTTCCTAAAGAATTGTTAATGAGAATTGAACCTCTCTAGTGAAATCAACKGTCAACAATAACTATACCTATGTTTCAAGTTAACCCCCGATTCTATTGAGAAWTTTGAACATCTAGAATAGGATAGGTTATCCCTTATCTGTCTTCAAATTATATTGATAGAGTTATCTGTWTATCTACCTCCTATATCTCCTTTTCATTGTATGAAATCACAAAACAAAATAAAGACGTAGAGAATACTCAAGTTAATGTAACTTGTGGAACATATTTTCAGACAATTTTCAATCTTTGGTAATTTCGGGATTTTTATTTGTTTTTTTTATTTTTACTATATAGCTATTATATTAATTTCATCTTATGTATAGTTTTTTTTTGTCTCGTAAAAAAATAAATATATATATACATAAGATGAAATTAATATAATAACTATATAGTAAAAATAAATAAAAAAATCTCGAAATTACCCCGACATTAACTAATTATCTATAGAGACCAAARTYTCCTTGCATATTTTTACGATACAAGAAATGTCATTAATATCTTGCGCTGGAATTGTTCCATAATTCCACAATAATGAGCCAGAACTAGAAGATCGGTATGTATGTGTTCAATTTTTTTTTTACCTTATGCAGAAATGTATAGTCCAGAAAACTAGCGCATAGTTAAAATTCTTACTCCCAGCATTTATTTTTGTAGTTGAATCTTTGCTTCTACCACGAAATTTCAGCTGAAAATTTTGACCACACACGTGGCTAACAAAATGGTCGGTGAATTTCAACACTTCATCCACTGATCCACATTTACATTGCAGTACTGCACCCATTGTCCCATAATACATAATGTATAGTACTCCATTCGTAACGAAATAACGACAACAATTTGATATAAAGTAGAGAGGAAAATGTCCAATGGTTGTAGTTAATGTATTACGGAGGGCATACTCGTAAATCCTGTTGTTTTCCAGTGTACACTTGTTATATCCTATCCGTAGCTCTGAACTGCATTGTGTTTTAAGTCTTAACTATTAAGTTCAGTGGAACCATTGAACACTTGCACGTACCCATACTGCCTTTTACCATGGCTGGTGGGCTGGTGGCACAGAGTTAACCGGGAGTGGGGGCTTCTTCCTCCCGAGTTATTTCGTGATCGTCCACTCCACGAACGAGCTTTACAAGTGTCGATCATTACCCTTCTCATCCCTCCATCTCTGTTAGGAGGAAAAAGGCTTCATTCGCCTCTCTATAAGTTTATGATCATTAGTTTTGCCCATCATATGGTTTTATTTACAATGCACAAATGAAATCCTTATTGGATACATTACTTGGCATTTTTTTTAATGCAAAAGAGAGAATAAGACTCGAAGCAAAATGAAACAAAAAAACTAGAGCTTAACTAAACATGGTAGAGCCATCCTTAAAACATCATGAAATCAGGAGGAGCATCATGCAACACAATAGAAGCTGATTGAGAAACGCCCTTATTTGCAAGCCAGTTTGTGCAAATGTTGGCCTCGCAAGTCGCAATAGCAATGTGTAAGCTTGATAGACCAATCTGGGTTAAAGAGCAAACTCTTGCATAAACTTACAAGTTACAACCTGAATATGCACACTAACGTTAGTTTCATCCTTATTAAAAATTTGCACACAAGCAAGATTATCCATACGAATATCCAGCCTTTTCACATCTTTATCCCTTGCAAATTGTAGTCCTCTGTACAACACAAGAAGCTCAGCTCTAAAGAAAGAGCAATGCCCAAGATTTGCTGAAAAACACCCCATACAAAGCCCCAAATAATCACATGATATGCCTTCCCCACCAGCAGCACCCCGTGTACCTTTGGCAGCATCATCGGTGTTTAGAGCAAGCCAATCATCAGGAGGAGACACCCATCGAAGAAATGCTTCCAGAGGCGTAAGAGAAACAGTACAGAACTACAGATGACTTAATTTCGCCCAAAAGCCATATGAGTTTTCCCAAATTTAGCCATCAAGAACCGCACCTAATCAAACGGCTGTTCTGCATCGCTGTTAAACACCCCATTGTTTCTCCATTTCCAAGCTTAGCACAGGGTCAATGAGAAAAGAAGAGGCCACTCGAAAGCATCCTTTTTCATTCGTTTCAAGTTAATCAAAAGCCAATTCTGAATACAGTACTTGACGTTCTAATCTGTCCAACTTCTTCAGCAAATCTTTAATCTTTGGTTCATAAACACAGTTAAGGCAATACGTCTTYGTTTATCCTCAAAATCTATCAAATTTCCATCCAAAATGCCTACTCGATCCTATTCTGACAGCACAGTTGAATGCAATGCTAATCCAGTTCATCCTCTCTCAAGGAACTCATCTTAGTCACTTGGAGAGATCAACAAAAGATGTTGAGAACAGAAAGACTTCAAATGCCTAGACTTCGAAAATGATTTGGAATTAATGAACTCAATCATTTGAATGAGATTTAAATAGTCTATGAAGCAATTTTGAAACTTGGATAACAGGCATACAAATCWAGATAACCAACAAAATCCAAATTTATATCAGCAAACATGAAGTTCACAAAATCACAGCTGATAAATTGAACCAGATGAGCGCGAGAACTTTGCAAGAAGCAAACATGCTTCAATCACAAGTTCATAACGAATTATAAGCATATATATCCTCTAGTCCTACCAATTGAAATTGACCGGAGAAGTCTTAATTGTAGCCTAGATTAAATGCTTACAAATTTTCTCCTTGCAAACTCATTGATCGGGGCATCACTGCATCAGCATGAATAAGACCAAGGCTTTCATAGCACCACACATAAGTTGTAAATAATCTCACTGCTGCAAGTTATGAGCAATGAGATACAAGTAATACAACATACCAAAGGGTAATATAAATTACAAGAATTTAGAGGATATACCTTTCTATCCCTAAGTAAGAATGACCAAAGCTTAATATTTAGCTTCAACTCCAACTTCTTCACAAAAGCACCTTACTGATCACACATTAAACATGGAGCTCCCGAGCATCTGAGAACAGCGTGGCTTCAGTGTGGCATTGAAAAGTTCACCTCAAAGCTCATGCATTCCTGAAAATTAATAAAAACATGACTCCATCAGAAACTAAAACAAGATAGGTTAAGGTCTCTTCTACTCCGTATAATATATGCAGCAGACGTATTCTTGGTTTCACAAGGATGTTGTAGACTAAAAGTGCAGACAGAAATATAAGGTGCTAGAGACAACATTCATTTCAACTAGGTACACACAGTTTGTTATATGATTTACCAATCAAAACTAGTTTGCATTATGTTGTAGTTTCAACAAAATTATTGGTTCAAACAAACTGAGAATTGARAGTACAGCTGAAAGTAACAATAAATTGACACAAAACGTTTCATATATAGATTGTGACATACTATTATAGTGGCATGATTCCAGATTCCCTGAGGATCCACTTCGATGCAGTGAGCCAGTGAAATCATCATTTTGCCATTCCTGTGCAACATGGGGCTGCAAAAATAGCTTTTAGAAGCTTCAGAGAGATGGGAGCTAAAGTGAATGAATCTAAACAACTCTGCAAGTATGCAACTGATTACTTTCAAGAAATATATCCGTAATATCACTAAGCACATTCAATGCTTCCCCCTGAACTCCAAACACCCCAACATCACTTCCACTTCACATGCTCAAATTGCAAGTATTGATCGAATTTTGAGCCTATGATATGTAATTATGTATTGTAAACATGAAGCCGTTTTCATCATATCATGCGGGCATCATACTTCATTACCAATTGCTTCTCCGATTCTTTTTCTTCATTACGCCTTGTCTTTGTTAAGCCCTTATTCATCCACATAATGCCTTGTCTCTCTCAAGCTTTCCAATCATTTAGCATCATACTGACCAGATTTGCACGACTAACTCCAAAATTACCAATAGTCTCTACAAGAGCAGATACCATCTTTAAAATGGTGAAATCGTGTCACATCCCTGACAATAATTTCTCTGCCCACTAGCTTTGAGATGAATTTAATTGCAGAGTGACAGTCATTGCATACACGTAGGTTTTTCATGATTCTTAGTGTGGTGTTGTCAGGAGTATTTAGAAGCCCAAATGCTATGGCAAGTTTTTCACTGTGATGCCTAAGAATATCTTCTTTCACTTCTTCATCTAGATCATGAAGCACTGAACCATAGTCTGGAACAAAACCCATTTTCTTAATTCCCTCCCATATTTCTGCCATCATTCTGTAGATTGCATCTCTTTGAGGGTGACGTGCATCTTCAGCTCCAAAGACATGAACTTCGTTTCTGAGCTGAAGCCAGCTCAATCCTTGGTCTTTCTTCACCCCTTTATCTTTCATTGACTTTCTAACTTTAGCAGCCTCTGCCCACTTTCCACAGGCAGAATATACATTAGCAAGGGCTGCAAAAGCCCCACTATTTCCTGGATCAAGAAGAAGCAAATTCACTGCTGCAACTTTTGCCATTTCAACATTTTTATGAACCTTGCAGGATGCTAGAATGGAACCCCAAGCAATATGGTCAGGTTCAATTGGCATCTTCTCAACGAAATCCTGCGCTTCTTGTAGTAAACCAGCACGTGCAAATAGATCAACCATGCAAGAATAGTGGCTAGAGGTTGGTTCAATCTTGTGCACATTCTGCATCATGCTGTAATATCTCTTTCCTTCTTCCACTAAACCAACATGGGTACAAGCGACAATCACACCCACATAAGTTATATGGTCTGGCTTAATTCCCAGAGCCAGCATTTCTTCAAACAATTCTATTGCTTCTTGTCCAAAACCATGCTGAGCCAAGGAGATAATCATGGAGGTCCACGTAACACTGTCTCTATATTGGTGCAGGGAAAAAACACGCCTGGAATGAGCAATGCTTCCAGCCTTGGAATACATATTAATAAGTGCATTGACCACACTAACTGATGACACTACTTCTGACCTTATTACAACTGTATGAATTTGTTTGCCATAATCCAATGAAGCTAAGCTTGAACTGACACTTAACATGGCAGCCATAGTATAATTATTTGGCTTAGGTCCTTCTCTCAGCATTAATCTGAATAATGCCACTGCATCATCATTAAGGCTATTCTGCTCATAACCTACTATCATTGCCGTCCAGGCAACCACATCACGTTTTTTCAAAGAGTCAAATATCTCTCTAGCGGGGCTAATATCTCCAAGCTTCACATAGCCATCCATCAAAGTTGTGAATGCTATCACATTGAGATTAGAGATGCCATTTTTCTTTATAATCTTTCGAGCATTTTCTACACCTCCGCATTTAGAGTACATCGTGATTAAAGAGTTTTCCACTGCCCCAAGTATATCAAACTCCGTCCTTATCATATATCCATGAATTTGTTTCCCAAGCTTCAAAATCTCAAGACTTGCACAAACTGATAAAGCACTAGCCAACGTAAATTTGTCTGGTTTCAAAGAAGAATCCTTCAACATTTCTGAAAACAAATCGAGAGCTTCGAGATGGAACCCTCTTTGGTTATATCCAGTGATAATAGAGTTCCATGACACGATGTCACGCTCCGCCATCTGGTCAAACTGTGCACGAGCAAGATCGACACGACCAGACTCCATATGCAAAGCAATCATAGAATTCCAACTAGAGACATTTCTAACTCTCATCCTATCAAAAATAACCCTTGCCTTCACATGATCACCCGCCTTTATATACATATTAAAAAGTGAATTAGCAACCGGAACATAACTACCTAGTCCATGTTTGACAACAAATGAATGAACCTTCCTACCTACATTCAAATCTCTCATGCTCGCACAGGATGCAACAACACTCGTAAACGTAAATTGGGTAGGCGAAACACCATCCCTAATCATGTCCAAGAACATTTTTAGTGCATTCCCATAACAACCCATCTGATTAAAACCCACAATCATTGAAGTCCAAGAAACCGAGTCACGTTCCGGTATTTGTCGAAAAACACAATGCGCCGAACCCATCAACCCCTCTTTAGCATACCCCGAAACAATAGTGTTCCAAGAAAAAATATTCTTGTTTGGCATTTCATCAAACAGTTGGTGTGCAACAGAGGTGAACCCACATTTAACATACAAATTCAAGAGATTATTCAATAAAAATGCACTACCAAGAAGGCCTTGTTTGATGATCTGAGTATGAATTGATTTCCCAACTGATAAATCTTTGAATTTCAAGCTAGTTTGAAGCAAACTTGCATAGTAATCGGATGCAGTACTTATATGAAGTGGGGTTGAGCTCATGTTAGAGACCATGATGTCCATTTATGATCTAAGTACTATAAAAGGTCAATATGTTAGAGATTTTGAAGTCCATGTATGCTTTTCTGCTCATTACAAAAAGGTTATAAATTGAAGCACAGAGGAATGAACAAGAAAGTCTCAAAGTTTGACATTTTTATTTTTTTTAATGGAATTATATTAATCTCTATTAAATTGCAGGGTATATTCAAAATAATTATGAGAACATATCCGACTAAAAATATGACAAGTATTTTTTTTTTTAAATAATATGAACCATGATGTTGTAGGAATTATAGAATAGAGAAAGCTTTATACAGGATATGTACTAGTGGTACACGGCGTGCGCAAGCGCGCCGCGTTCCACGTGAAAAAACACTATAAATAATGTATTAGTTCGTATATTCGCTAAGCAATTTATCGAATCTTTCATTGCTTATAATATTGGATTTGACATATTTACAATTAAATTAACAAATTGATACGTGTCTAACAAAACAAATTATATCTTKCGTAACAAATTATATCCATGTTACAATGTAGGACAATTAATTCTCGCACTCATAAATTCTCCACATTGTTRGAATCTTAGGGCTAAAATAACAATTTTGGACGTGTATTCGATGATTATAATTTTATGAGAAAAAAAGAAAAAATAATGATGTCACCACCAAATAAATCCTAAAATTCGGTGCTTAATTTGCTCTTAGTTATCTCTAGCAAACTCAACTCTCACACATATGAGGTAATTTTCTTTAGAGTTTTAAAAATTAAAATAAAAAATAGGACGAGTATGTAGCTTGTTTTTTAAAAATATAATTGTAGCTCTAGCCTTTAAAGCCTCAACACAATATACACACTTCGACATAGTGTGCACACTACTGTTGAACAAGTTGATTAAATGCACTATTGTTTAAAAGACATTGATCACCGAATTCAAGAGTGCATCCCATTTTTCTATCTCTCTTTCTGCAATTTATGTTTTCCTCGCATTTCCCTTGTCCAAAAACTTCTTCAAAAATATAAAACCCTGCACCCTTATTCTCTCATGTTAAATTGAAATGTGCATCTTTCAGAGTTTCAGGTATATTTCTCTACGATTCTCGTGCCAATCCATCAACACATCAATATAAGTCTCATATTAGGTTGAATTTCATGTGTAATATATTAAATTGTATGACCATACAGTTAGCTATYCTTGTGATTACATAAAAATCTGTTTTAAATAATGCATTTTAAGCCATTGTATACTTGTAAATTATAGTTGTAAAGAATTTTAACAAATACAATAAGCMGCCTTTCTTTCGAGTATATGTAAGCATTCCTTTGATTAGTACAATATTTTTCTCTAAAATAAATGCAGCCAATTTATAATATATTTGTACAACATTGGGCCTGCAATCACCCCATTTCATCCGTTAGATTTATGGCCCATTTGTTTCATTTCATTTTGCAAAATTAAACTATAATACTCTATCATTTTATTATCTCGATAAAATTGCAACTCTTGTCTCTTTGTCAATCATCTTTCTAGATCCATCATTCCTCACTTACCCAGCTGTTATTGGAGTTTTCAACTTCGAACAAACTCTGCTATCAACTTCTCTTGCAAAGGTTATCTCTATCACTAATTAATTTCACATGCAAGTAGAAAGGAAAGAATGAGCACTAATGTCAGGCAATCCAAGATGCTATACCCATTTCAAGATACCCCAAGAGTAAGCCCTTGGTTAACAAGGATTGGCATGACAATACATCAACCTTACTCACATAAACATCTTTTCTACAATTATCATCATCCGACTAATAAAATTMACGATAACTACGATGAAATACTTCATTTTTAACATTAATATTATGAAAGAGTCCCATAGACTTTATATTTAGCTGTCTATTAACTCACTAAGACGTTTCATTTAACCTCAAATGCTTGTATAATTATATGCCTTGTATTGGAACATTGACACTCCCGCCAGGCCAACATGGGTATATACACTTAGCATTCAACTTTGAATCGATAATGCGAAAATTATATGGAGTATATAAATGACTGAGTCTCACTCTTGGACCTGTTTGATAATACTCAAATTCGAATAAAAGCTCTTAATCAGTCCTTAGTATAAAGAGAAGTTAAAGATACTATAGTGCTTGAATTCTACAATTCTACAAGCTTGCTTTTCTGGACAAGAATTCTGCAACCTTTTTTGAATAATACATACAATGTCCTTTTTTTTTTCTTTTTGCAACAAGAGATACAAGGGTGATCTTGATATAATTGATTACTCTTACACTTCCAGGAAGAGGAAAAAAAATGTACTCTTTATATATTRTGAGAAACAAACTCCATAGTCAACCAAAATGTGTTCATTTATATCCAATCTGTTACGTTTTCTTCTCGAGAACTGAGAGTGCTGGTGTTAAATACAGAGAACATGCAGAGCAACAGAATAATAAAGTTAAATACGAATTCAAACAATCAACGCTTCATATAGAAATTGTTAAGGAAAAATACATGCGAGCTCTAGATATCAGACGGGTGATTTCTTACCAATTCATAAAGCTCCAGTTTTGACCCGACCCTTCTCAGCCTAGAGATGGGTTTACCCAAGATTATTCTATTTCTCATTTGGCCATTTTGTCTAGCATTGATGTACATGTTCAAGCAAATGTGCCCAAAAATAGCCATTGAAAGCAAAGAGTACATATTCAAGTACAATTTTCATAGTGTCACACTTTACATTGCTAGTGTAATAATCTGCATTGATGTTGACTAAAATTCTGAAAAAAATAGAAATTGTTCACTTAGATATGCAGCTGAGCAACTTACAATAATTAGCGATTAATGTAAATTCAAATACAATGATTAAAAGAAATGGTTGTCCATACTCTTGGTTTGTGGTGAACCACTCACAACCCAGGTATTAGCTGCAATAGAAGCTTGAACTGGAGAGCAAAAAAAAGATAGCATGTTAGAAAAGAAAAATGATAAGAGGCAATTGTTTATCTTAACCTTGCATGAATCAATAGAATAAAAGGTACCATTAAAAATATAAATAATTCATCAAATAATTGAACTCACCTTTGGGGTTAATAAACTGGATAACCTGGTCATCCTTGAAAATATTCACTTCTTCAATTGCAGGAATAACATTGACCCCTATTCTTTTCAAGGTGCTATGCAACCTTTTGTCATCGGTGGTGGTAGTTTTGTGGACGACCTTCTTCTTTCTGAAATAATTCTCAGGACATTACATTTGTGATTTACCAATACAAGACTAATAACACAATCAAGTGACAACAAAAAAGAATAGCTGAAACAAGTGAATTCACATCAAGTCTCCAAGCCCTTATAATTCAAAAGCAAATTTAGGTTCCACCCATCATCTTCTAAGAGACAACACCCATGTGAAAATCTACCAAGGACATTTACTAATGTAATCAAACTTCAAGTTTCACTCACTAATCGGAGGCAAAATATATAGCCAATATATACAGTTAAGGCATGYGAAACATAGCTCTTCATAAACGAACCAYGCTGAAATMAAAAACCATCACGGGAGCATATAAAAGGAATTGCAAGAAAGCACGAGTGCACACAAATCAATTATCAATCGTACCTTGCAAGATTTTGTTACTAAATATAATTCCTTAACAATTGAGCAAAATACTAAAGCAGCAGTCATACCTTCTCATGCTACCCTTTCCACCAGTGRGGACTYCACCYYCCATCTTCTRAAGCTTCTCAACATTCATCTAAAGAAAAAGGCAACAAATGGTCAATCAATTACAATTTAAGTACAAATAATGCTTCAGCTAATCGAAACTAATGTTATTCAACATAATAAAAAATTCATCAAATTATTATCCTCAGCACTTCAATAGTTCAATTATTCAAAGKTGAAAATAAAGCCTTTCATTACAAACCCAGAATCCAGCAAATTAATCAAATGAAAAACAATAGTCCCAGTTAATTAGCTCAAACTTAACCTCAACTTAATYTCAGCAAACAATACTAAGCTCATATATAATCAAAAACCGCATCCGCAAACACATGTCACCAACGTCAAACAAAAGGATTGTGAAAGATTCAAGCTTCATAATTAAAATGACTGGAAACAAATTTAATATGCGCGATTAATAATCACTTTAATCAATTTCAAGCCTTTTTAAAATTACATTTGAAATGCATATATATCGAAAACAAATAACACGAACAAATCCAATTAATGCATTCATATCGGAAACAATAACATGAACAAATCCAATAAAAWCATCGGCTAAATTCAATCATCCAACAACAACATGTAACAATTAACATAAAACAACAATAAATCAAAATTAGACACGAAATAAGACTTACTTATGCTTCCACTCACAGCAACATCTTAGTTTTTCTTTGGATTCCACATCCCCTGTTACTTATGCTTCCACAATCAAATTAAAAACCCATAATTGAAACAACCTTGAAATTACCAGCTTCAATTAAAAGAAACCAAACATACAATAGACTTACCGCATGCCATAACCAGCCCCGTTGCTCATATATTGACGACGCAACATCCCATCTCGAAGAACCAAAGAGGGGTCATGGGTCGCAAAGCAAAATAATCAAAAGAAATATGCAATAAATTGCGAGAAGCAGGCCAGAAAGAGGTAGCAATGAGAGAAAACGAAAGAGGAAGCAAAAAACATGAATGAGGATTGAAAGCAAGATGAAAAGTGTAGATGAAGGAGAAGAAAGAAAGGAATGAAGTATGAAGATGAAGAAACAGATGGAAAAATAGAAAATGAAGGAAAAWGYAGTATAAGAAAATAATGGCAATTGGTAATATAAGAAACAAAGAAGGGTAAAATGGGTAATACCATTTGGAGCAAACCCAAAACTCCCACATTTATATGGGATGGGATATGTTGTATTTTAGTTGTGTGTTCTTACAACTAGGGAACTGAAATAACTGAATATTTAACTGAATTAACTGAATTGAAATGAACTYTAACTGAATTTAACTGAACTATATCAAACTGAAACTGAATTGAACTGGTAATATAAAACTGAAACTGAACTGTAACTGAACTGAACAAGCTGAAACTGAAATTKATCGTTTGAAAACTGAAATTAACTGTTAACATAAAACTGAAACTGAAATTAACTGCACTGAGATTAACTGAAACTGAGACCTTCTGAACTGAGATTAACTGAAACTGAACTGTAAGCAACTGAAACTGTAATCAACTGAACCAAAATAAATCGAACCTAAACTTAACCAAAATGCAATCAAGTGGACTGAAATAAACTTAACCGAAATAAACTGAAACTAAAATTAATTGAAACGAAACTGAAATAAACTGAAATAAACTAGATAATTAAATAAACAAACTATTTGAATTTTAATAAATTAATTTCAACGATTAATTATCTTCTATGTACTGTACAAATTAATTTGTAAAAGTTATGGATCAATGGACTACTTTGATTATATGACATTAGCTTTCCCTCCATTGTTAAAATCATTTTCCTTCCAACTTTCTAGCATTTGCATAGGTAGGCATGGATTGATGACATGACATTAGCTTTTTCCATTGATTAGTTAGGCATGGATTGATGACATGACATTAGTTTTTGCCATTGATTAGTTAGTCTTGGATCATTGACATGYCATTGTATATTACCTTATTTTTGTGGATAGTAATTATATTAGAAATACTAGATTTTTATGTTATTGATTTTTATATTGAGTGATATTTATTAGTTTTAAAAGTTCAATGTATTCCATTGTTTAATCTGATCTAATTAATTATATTGTTGCATTTACTACTTGAAAAAAATTAGAGATAATTTTTTGATTGGTTTCATGAACAATTAACATGTTAGATCAAATATATAAATAAATAGATATATTTGATTAGTGTTCTTAAACTTGTTTAAAATCAAATATATTAACAAAGTATTAAGAGGTTAGCTAGTTATGATTGATAACTAAGATAGAGTTGGTTAATTGAACTAGTTTATATAATGTTATTAGTATTTATATAATTCTATATTGAAATCGAAAACGTACAAAATTACACCCAAAAAGATATATCTTTGAAATATTTCATGAGTTTATTTATGAAATCTAAATAATTCCGATTATTAATGAACGTCCTATCAAGTGTGAAATAATTAGACTCGGGAATAAAAGAGAGACTTCAGTTAACCAGTTCAATTATGTTCGTATAAAAAATTTGACAGTTTAAATCATCATCTAACAATCTAATTTATAACTTTGACATTGTTGGATATCCTGCAGACAGGTAAGATAATTTGTAGATTATATACATACGGACTATAATAAAAACGAAAATCAGACAGGATTTATACACAAACTGACAAAGTATCTACACCTTAGACATTTTTTATATGGTCTTAAGACAAGGTTACGAAAACAATATGCCACTACTTCTAATTGTAACATGATTGAAAATTCTTAATCACTTTTCAACTCTAACCTTCCTTAATGGAAAATCCCTCATATCGGAACTCCATCATAAAATCATAAAGGGAACTGTTACAAGTGGTATTAAAACAGTCTTTTAGCTAAACAATGTAATTAAGTTAATGATTGCTATTAGAAACTTCATTCTAAGACTAATCGAACTAGATACTCTTACTTCTTCAATCATCATATAAAAGTAGACATTAAGATATCAACCAATAAATCAACTATAACCTACCATATCAGACATCTAATTTGCTCTTTCATATTAAATGTATGAAACTCTATCGTTATTAGACTGTTGATACAATCATRTATCTCCTTAAGAGATGTATTATCGTAAAGCATCATAATAATTAACRTCGATATCATATGGAGTTTACTTTGATCTTATACGGAGTTGATTAATTAACATTTTATGCTCTATTAATTAACTTAGATGGAGTTGATTAGTTGAATTTGATATCTTATACTCATAACTCAATGACATTTCTCTTATTCTCATAACCGAATCCACTTTCAACCGATCAGAATTGGATACGATCCTAATTCAATTGAATGGAATTCATCCGTTATCAATCGAACCGAATATCGTATCAACTAAACTGGTTGAACCGATGCCAACAAAAAATGAATCACGATTCAACTGAATTGATCTGGACCGATGCCAAGTTACCAACCAAATCCGAACCGAACCGAATCACGGCTCAACTGAATTGAGCTGAACTGACATCAACCAAACTGAACTGAACTGAATTGGATTTCGCTTTAACCAAATTGAACTTAATTATTATCAACCAAAARTGAACTGAACTGAACTTCTATTTTAACTGCATTGAACTGAATTGTACTAAATTGAACTGTTTCAATCCGCCCAAAACTAAACTAAACTGAATTGAACTTGGTCAAACTGAATTAAACTGAACCCTGTTACCAACCGAAACTGAACTGAACTGTCATTAAACTGAATTGAACTGAATTGTTTGGTTTTAACCATAACCGAACTGTTGAACTGAATGGACAGGCCTACTTACAACGACGAAAAARGCCCGTATTMATAGAGGGATGAAACCATTTAATGTATGTAGGGAGGAAGACTTATATTYTATGTAATAAATGTATGTCATAATACAATAGTAAGGAGGAAATATTGGTTAATAGCAGCTATTTAGAAATAACAATCTGAAAAAATTGTTTATAGTTGTCAAAACTCATRTTATAGTTATCAAAATTGTAGTTATAGTTGTCAAAATTATAGCCGTAATTGTCAATCATTTTTTCGTACTTCTTCCAACACTTGGGCCCACTTTGTTTGTTTCCCATGTCCATGTGAACACTTGTCTACTTATTATTACATTTGACCATTTTTTTTTCTTTTTAAAATATTTTTATTTTTATGATAAAAATGAGTGAAGTTACTAACATATACCCATGAAAGTTCCTAAAAATTATAAAAAATGCCATAGCTATTTCTAAATAGCAACTATTGATTTATCATCTCCCCAATATTAAGTGGTGGTGGTATTCACTATATCTCAACACTCCCCCTTGACTATCCACCGAAAATAAATTCATAACTAAAGAAAAAGAGTATAACTTGATCAGTATTTGCTATGGTATACTGTCTCATTAAAAAACTTGCCAGGAAAAAACTAGTGGGATAAAAAACCTGATCGAAGGGAAAAGAGTACAATGCATATATTCTCCCCTTGACTTCAACATATGTCTCGAAGACGTCACATTCCAATCTTGTACACCAGTTCTTCAAATTTCTTTGGTGGTAGTGACTTGGTGAATAGGCCTGCAAGATTGTCACATGATCTAWTAAGTTGTTGAATGTCGATTTTTCTTTCATTTTGAAGATCATGTGTGAAGAAAAGTTTTGGTGATAAATGTTTGGTTCTATCACCCTTGATGAAGTCTCGCTGACTTGAATGATGCAAGTGGTWTTGTCTTCGTAAATCTCCGTTGGATATTCTGAAACTGTTTTCATTCCATACATTCCTTGAATATGACTAATCATAGATTTGAGCCAGACGCACTCGTGTGTCCTGCTTTGTACAAAGCAAGTAGCTCTGCATAGTTCGACGATGTAGCTGTCAAAGTTTGCTTTTTGGATCTCCATAATACAATTGTCTCGCCATAGGTGAACATATATCCATTTTGTGATTTAGCCTTTTGAGGATCTGATAAGTAGCCAGCGTCTGTATATCCAACAAGAGTAGCATCTACCTTTGCTTGGTAGAACAATCGCAGTTCATTTGTACCTTGAAGATAGCGAAACAAGTGTTTGATACCACTCTAATAATGTCTCTTGGTTGGTGCACCACTATGTCTAGCTAGTAAGTTCACAGCAAAAGCTATGTCAGGTCTTGTATTGTTTGCTAGATACATTAGGGCACCAATAGCACTTAAATATGGTATCTCTAGACTAAGGAATTTTTTCCTCTTCTCGATGTCGGAATGGATTGTCTTTTATGTTTAATGACCGAACAACCATTGGAGAGCTGATAGGATGTGCTTTTTCCATGTAAAAGTGTTTTAAGACCTTTTCAATGTAGTTTGATTGATGGACAAAAATTCCTTCCTTTAGGTGCTCAATTTGTAATCCTAGAAAGAAATTTTTTCTCCTAAGGTCTTTCATCTCAAATTCATTCATCAAGTATTTGGCAGTTACTTCAAGCTCTGTGGCCGGGAGTTCCAATGATGTTTAAATCATCAACATAAATTGTGATGATAGCAAAACCTGCTTGTGATCGTTTGATAAATACACAAGGGATAATTTAATTTGTTCATTTTTAAACCCATGCTTTATGAGGTGTTTGRTGAGACGATTATACCACATTCTCCCACAGTGCTTTAACTTGTAAAGTGATCGTTTCAACTTTACATAAAGCATTTCCTTAGGTTTTTGATTTTCTGGTAGCTTTAGTCCTTTAGGAACTTTCATATCAATATATGTATTAAGTGACCCAAAGAGATATATGCGGTCACGACATCCATTAGGCGCATTTGCAATCCCTTTGTAATTGTCAAGCTTGCCAAAAACCTCAATGTAGTTGCATCAACTACAAAAGAATATGTTTCATCATAATCAATTCCTGGCATTTGGGAAAAACCTTGTGCTACAAGTCTTGCCTTGTGTAGGCATGGGCCTTTAATTTACGGGGCTTGGCCTATGTCAAATGTTTATGGATTTGAGCCATAGTTACTGCATGTGAGTGCATTGGAGGAGTGTTGTCGAGAGATACCAATTGCCTGATGCATTTACAGATACAAAGAAAGTGACAAAATCTCACGTACTAGTAGAAAATGCACCAACACGAATTGAAGTATCTATCGATAATAAGACTAATGAGAAAGCGAAACGACAAAGATGAAATTGTTAGATAGAAGGTGTAGACATCATAGCGTGTCTCCCCAAATTGAGTAATCAGTGATGAAAAATACAATATTTCGCGATTGGTCCAACTCCAAAAGTTATGACTAAATCCATGAATTAAACCCATTGGCAAAAAATTGAAGTGAAGTTAAGCCCGAAAACATACACCGAGGGTCCGATAAAAGGCAGAAAGTATTTATTTTAAATTATTTTAATTATTTTCTATTTTTAGGACTCCCATCTTTAGTAATAGGATTTTTTAGAGTAATTTCTAAGGGCCATTTCTAAGATTTTTCACTTTTTATCACATTCTTCTCATTTTTCTGAGTCCCCCAGTATTTTTATTTTATTTTTCAGATTTTCTATGATGTTTACAATATTTAGAATAAATAAATAAGTGACTGAAAGATTCGAGAGTAATCCGGAACGTTCCGGAAGCGTTATCTTCTTCTCCAAGTTGGCCGAATTCCAGAATATTCCCGGATTCGAGGTTAAGAAAGCAATATTCTAAAGATTTCTGATTTTTTTTTGGCGAAAACAGGAAATTAAAGAAGCATATATAGTTATATACATTGGCATTGAACGTATACACGTTGGCAACCAGCGTATATACGCTCCTCCAAGCGTATATATGCTCTATTGTAAACATGTCGCGTATATGGAAAGGACCCTCGAGTGCTCATTTACGCATTAACTGACTTCTCGCGCGGTACACTTACAAATCAAAACCCTCTCAAGCACATCGTTCTACTCATTCTACTCACAAAGCAAAAGTCAACCATTTAAACCCTAAAGTTCGTGAATCCATTGTCATCTTTTGGAGTTATTTCCATGCGGATTTAGGTACAATTTA
>SNQN01000200.1:164347-189804 GCA_008642245.1 Bassia scoparia | reverse complement strand
GAGGCTCAATGTCATGTGACTCATGTAGTTGATGATCATGTCCCTTCCCTTCTCTAATCGGCCATGCAACCTTTCATATATGCCTTAAAAAGAGTATATAATATCATCTACTCACTATTATTATCAAAAGATGTTGTCTTTCATAGAATTTATTCACGTAATATCTTCCACTTAGAACTTATTAGAGCCATATATATTATATACCATACAAAACGACAATAATGTACACTATTTATAATTGGTTGTCTTTCTAATATTTTATACACCAATCCAAAATAAAAGCTAAGGGGGTGGAAGAGGACTCACAAACATTACCTTCATTCCCACCTTTCACTTCACTTGTAATGTTTCAATCGCTCATCCGATTGGTGAATAAATTTGTAACTTTTTCGATGCAACATTTATCCAAAATAAAAATTACGTATAATAATTAAACGCAATAAATATTTTAAGTTCTTTTTCTTATGTCATTTCTCTGTCACCAGCTCGTTGGATCTCACCGTCTCATGTTTTCGAATGCACATGAGTCGAAAAMACGGATAAATTCGTATCGATGGATAAGAGAAGTGCAAGTGTAGGGGCATAGAAGAATAAAGCTAAAGTCCCACATTTATTTGCTTCCAAAGAACATCCCATTCAGTTTTCCCACTTCTCCACAACAATCAGGATACTGCTGACATATTTACTGAATAATTCTCTTCAAAAATCAAATCACTATTGTGCAATCAGCAACACTACTCTCTTAGTCTCATTGTCTTATACCACTTTTGCATGATTACATAAACTAATCAGTCAAGATTAAACTAGTGATTTTAATTTTTTTAAGAAAACAATTAGTGCTAGTACTTAACTAATTAACTTCTGTAAGCCTGTATTCATACACATAACAAGTTCATACCATGATGTGAGTGACAATTTTTCTCACTTTACCTACTCGCTTCAACTTGCAGAGCACATAAAGATGAATTGCAACAATCTACTGTTCTCAAGTTCTAACCCTGATCAAATCATTTTTCGTTCGTCAGAACATCTGGTTAAAATCAAAACGTCAGTGAATAAATAACAGAACTACTGTTATGATATATAATAATCAAAAAAAAAAAAAAAATCAAGTTATTGTATCATCACATGATTTCTGTACAATACACTAAATAGCAAATAGATAAAACATATAGTAAGATTCGCATAATAACAGTCCCACTAATTTCCAAAAACAGGAGATGTTTGGCAAATCAAGCAAAGCTTAATTAAACAAACAAGCAGATCAAATCACATGTATCGAATTCAAGTATGGATCATTTATAAGAGAGAAATATACGATTTGTCTCGAATTTGCTTTGACATTGATTTCAAAAGCATATCACAACAGTAACAGTCATCCAGACTAAACATAATATCTGTCGATTTGTGCTTAATTACAAAAACGGGCGATTTTTATTCTGCCCATTTTGAATCACTCAACTCATATAGAAAAACATTGCAACACAGTGAACAACGTACAGTATTACTTTTGTATCAGAAATGAAACTTGCAAAAAAAAAAAAATCAGATCGACCTCAGTTAAATCCGAAATTATGCTAGAGCTAAAGTTAGAGCATTGGTGGTAACAGGATAAGTAGCAAACTACATTCTCTACTCATTAGTACAGAACAAACAACGAATTACAAACAACGAATCATACAGTAAAGATCTCAACCCACAACCACAATCACAATCAACTACTAATCATCTCCCATACATCAACACAACATATGTCTGTAATGTTATTATTTTTCCTTGAAACAATTTTTAGAACGTGACCTGTTCATAAGTGATTCCGAACATCACAACACATGATCTATCAACATAGCATGGTACAACTTCTTTAAGACTTTCGATGTCTAACAGCATCTTAGTTCAACATGCATGATTCAGCATCGCTTAAGTTGAAAAACTTAAAGATAAACAGTCTTTCTGGCGCAACATGGAAAAACACATTTCAAGATTATATAACAATGTTCAATACAGAAGCTGGGTATTTTGAAAGACCAAACAGCCAAAATTTATCTTCCGGCGAATATTGCTATTAAAAATGATTGCCCATAACAACAGATTTATAACTTTAAGGATTGAAGAGCGCAAAAAATTGTCCAACCATGTGCACTTACTATTATGTTTAAGAGATGCCAAACTAATAAAATCCTCCCAGCAGAAGAAACCACAGTTACGTTGTTGGTTTGTTTCGATTCTTGTCATACATAGCTCGACCCTGGGAAAAGAAAAGAAAACATCCTGTCATTTCTCTATGTCAATAACTAATAAACGAAACAACCAATTTATGAGTCCAAATCCAAATGCAACTCCAATCTTCCTTTTGGTTGAATTATTTTATATTATCCAAGGCCTTCATCATGTTTATCATACATCTGTTCATGCAAATCATGAAAAAATCATAATTATGAAATTTCTATCCTGAACAACATCAAACAAAACTTGATCAAAGTTAAAAATGTGTTAAAAATTAGTCAGATTTTAAGAACACAATCAAAGGTACAGTTGTAATATATATTCAGCTTCTTCTAAAACAACACAATTAAGAAAACCACCAACTGATCCTTCTCACGGATATACTGATGACTTGCATTCAAACCAAAGGGGTACAAGCTACTGAGACTAGGCTAGCATTCCCTTACCAATTAATCATGTTGACAAATAAACACATTAATCAGATCGCAACACTAAATTCAGTTAGTACATACACACTCTCCACATATTGTACATACAGCCTCAGACAGCTATCAGTTTATCAATTCATTTGCCCATCATTATGAATGGTGTGTTATGCTCTCCTCCAGAAATCAAACTCGAAATATTGACAATTTTGGACATGAAGCTTTGTGCTTCACTAAATCGCTTATAGCACATTGACATCATGTTTGTAAGTCATTGGTTAGTGGTTGATTCAAGTTTTATACTTCCTCATGATCTTCTTAGCTGTGATGCATTGCAAATTATCCGAATTTCTATAGATTACATGGTCGACCTTGTTTCGTACTTTTCCAATTATTCCAAAAAGAGTTCCCAGCTCTATTAAATAATTTTACAAAAAAAATTTATGTGACAAGGGTTGTCCCATATTCATGTCGCCTACACGATGCATATTCCACTGCCGAAACATATATTATTTGCGAATGATATACATTATATCTATTCTCAATTAGTCATCACCACCTATTCAACATTGTAATGAAACGTCCTGTATATGTAGACCACTACCTTTAGCTGATATGAAAGTGACAAAGTATTCCATTAAAATCTAAAACATGAAAGTTGTCGGAGACAACGCCTGATATACAAACGTTCAAAACTAATACTCCAAATCCTTCTGTTAGTGTCCATACATTATGCATTTGGCTTCTACCTAACTGATTACATAGCAACACAAAATGTTAGCTCTCAGGTATACAACATTCCTTTCTTATAGCTTCTTAGGCTATAAACCGTTTAGTGCCTAATTGGACAAGCTGGTACTCTTATCACAATAGACCAAGAAGAACTAGCAAACAATCAGAATATTCTGGCAAAATGTACAGCACTAAGATCACCTGAAAGCAGGCCAGAGTTATTTTCTTCTTCTATCCATTACTACTAGATCCAATCCAATATTACATATTTAACCTACGGACGTGTATCCCTTAATCTCACTGACACAATCCAGTTAGAAGAAATATATCTTTTATGTTAACTTAGTAATAGACCATTTTTCAACAGACCATCATATTAAATTTTGCTGTTCCAGGCGATAAAGTGCATGTCAATTGATGAAGATTGTTTTGTAAAGTATATTCATATATAAATTCCATTTCATTAAATGTTAAAGTATTATCCCCTGGATGTGTAATTCTTTCATAAATTGTCAGTTTCACCCAATGATTACCTCTAAAGATAGATAGTAACTTAATAGAAATGTTTATGATGACATTATAGCAGATAAATCCAGGGCCCTAGAATTCAAATCATCGCAATGCCTCCTTAGAAAGCATTTGTCTTGAAATTCGATCACAAACACTCACACTCAATTCTACTATTCATTGTTGGCTACAATCACTATGGTGACGATCCATAGGACACTTAGCGACTTCCTTGTTATTCATAATAATTCTATTACCTATCAATAAATCAAGGAAAGCCATCTAGACGCCTTTCAAGAAAAGTGAACAGAATAGCATCGGAACCGAGCAACTGGCCAGACCGAGAAATTTTCAGGAGTCAAACTTTCGTTGACACCTCATTTTGATTTGTGCCAATGTACATACTTACTGTATAACCAATTGAAACCATCATAGATTACTGTGTCCACAAAATCCTATGCAAGTGACACTATAACATTAGTCTATATTGCCTTAAAATTCTTCTTAAGCGTTAATGAAACAAAGGTAATAATTGGGTTATTGTGAAGAAAGAAGCTTGCAACGAATGTTATTGGCAAGTTCTCGTTTCACTCTTACTGAACTCTACAGGAGAGGAGAAAAATAGGAAAGAGAAAAGAACAAAAAGAACTATAGCATTCTACTTTGTAACTATCCCTCTTTCCATGATGCAACAAATAACCACACAAAGAGAACCATTCAACAGTTTCCTAAATTATTGACCACTACTGTGATCATACTGATCAACAATGATGAAATCGCACTAACAGCAGGAATTAGGCATTATAACATAAACGATATTCAATTTGCCTTACTGTATAATCCGAATCAGAACTCCATAGCAAGAGAAAATTATAAAGATGWTAGTAATAATTACTTTGCTAGAAGCTACTAAGTAAGACAAAACTTGAATCATGCAAGTTTGGTGTATGTCACTTGTAATATGGAGTACTTACAATAGCTACAAGTTACTCTGATATCACAATAGTGGCAAAAGACTTAATTGGTGGTTTCAATTCCTTGACAGAAAATCCAGCATGAAGGGATAAACAAAAGGCARCGGTRTTGAGAACTGCAGCCACAAAGATACAACAGAACACTTTGAAAAACTTCTACAAAGTAACAACAACTACGAACTTAAGGGAAATAAGCAAAACCATGCAGCATTGATAAAATAAACCATGCATTAGGAACCCTACAGTAGTACAGTGTACTCTGATAACAATAAAAAGGACACCAAATGACTGTCATATCTTGCACACGTACTGTAAGTCAGAGACATCGCTGATCAGCAAGTTAGTCAGTAACTTTAGAGGAACAACGTCAAAATCTTATTTCACACTATAATTCATAGTACTCATGCAATAAGATCATATCACCATCAACTATATACCCTGTGTTATTAGTACGAAAAAAMAAAATGCATGTGTGAAAGAAATTAGTACAACGAAATAATATGAAATTTGATCCTAAATTATCATCTGAAAATCAGTGTACTGAGTAYTTGTACTGTCACTACATTGTCAAAARGTACAAGAATCTTACTGAGTGTGTGATTGTATTCAAAGAATGGAATCCTAAGGTGGATATCTTATCATACTGAAGAAGGTGACTGCTGCAGTGCTGCCAGAATACAAAGTGGCAATAATGTTACATTGGACTACAATATTGTATGACTATAGAAATCAGCAACACAATACAATATACTAACATAATAAACAAAGAAACACAGAATTATACATGAACTATAAACATACTCCAATGAACATTTCAGCTGAATTATTTAATGGTTAACAACTGAATTTAACAGTGAATGTCATTACCTAAAACATCTGTTTCATCATCTTCATTTTAACTCCCCCATTATCATAGGATCAAATATAACCTGGCTCTAGATCTGTATGCAACTATGCTTTATGCTCTAAACGCGACACCTTCAAACATAGTAGTCTAAAGATACTGCAGTAGCTTATCACTACTCAGCAATCTACCCTTAACTTTTCAAAGACATAACTATAAATGCCTAGTTAATCTCGAAATTGAATAAAAAGGAGTCTCAGAGGTTTTCATTCCAAAACACTATCCACACATTGATCTACAAGGGGAAACAATTTGCTCTACATTCCCATAGCTTGATTAGCTTGTCTTAATCGATACCAATAGGTAATTCCTTGGGAGCACTTTACATCATTCACAAATGGACAAATCTGTTCGCATGTAACACATTCATGTCCACATTGTCAACACATTAGAAACGAAACAACCATGTGGCTACACGACATCATAGTTTGTCTCAAGTTCTCCCGGAAAAAATTTACTGCCAGGTAAATCATCAGCCTACTTAAGATGACATAAATGCAATAGTGGACTATCGACCCAACAAATTTTTATGTATCTTCTAACTCTCTAACTCTAGTGTGCTCGATCAACTCGTTAGGGGATAGATGTAGCATTGTTAATGCCGGTATAACACTTTCCGGTTAACACACGCTCCCTAATGCCCAAGTATGGTCACAATCACTCACCACGCACTGATTCACTCATTGTATTAACATAAGTTACAATTTTTCCTAAGGTTAGTTATAATCTAATTTCAAGAGAAACATCTATACAACTAAATAGAAAGTTAGAAAAAAACGTTATGATACTACATTTCATCTAGTCAATACATTTTATCTGCTTTTCTTTTTGGTGGATGCAAAAAATAGCTAAAAAAACAGCATAATTTCATTAGGGTAGCAATGAATTATTAGATTGATATCCAAAATTTTACCAGCCACATCAATTACACTGAAAAAGGGGTAAATTCAAAGAAAACCAAGTTTGCTTAACAATTAATAAGGTTTTGATTACAATTGTGCCTCTATAGCAACAATTGGCATAAAGAAACCATACTTTCATGAAATACTAGTATTATTTAAGCCTAAAATTACAGCCATTAAACATAGAACTGCATAGTTTAATATGATTATAAGAAGAAAAAAGGCAAAAATAAACAATGAAAGAGAGAGAAAGGGAACTGCGACTTCCTGCGAGTAATGAAGGAGCAAGCTTCAGCCTCTCTCTGGTTTGATGTCAGACGCCATTCACTACTATTCAACTGCTGCAGTATAAAGTCTAATGTAATTGAACTATATTTATTATACAATGTAAAATAGACAATCAAAGTCGTTGTGTTAGTAATGTGGTAATTTATTCCCGCCTTCACGCGGGTGACCACGGGTTCGATCCCGGCAACAGGCGATATGATTTTTTTTTGGAAAAAATTGATTTTCTGTACAACTTTTAAAGACTTATGAATGTTATGATCATATTTTTCCAGGAGCACTCTTAATCCGACAAACAATAAATTTATTGTGGTATTTGATACACATATAAGCTTTTGCTTTCTGCTTATACGCTAAGAATTGCATTTTTTTCAACATTTGAACACCAATAATATTTTTTGCATATGTGTTGGTTTCTTAGTCTAATTAATAAACACCATCTTAGTTAGTTTCTTACAACAATATCTTTTGGCTTCATTAGAAATGCTACTGTACATCAGTCACCTTACTTCTATGCAAATTTTGTTGAAGACTAAGAGAGTCGAACATGTTGTTTTGCTGCCTTTGTGACATCAAATCGATCTTAGTCTTGTATACACACTAGTAGAAAAATTGTCTTAGGTAACCATCGTTTTTTAGGCTTTAGGTAACAACATCGAATGAGTTACCTCTGTGGCAGTTACCTAAGTCAATTTATTTTGTAACCAAAAATGATGGTTACAAATAACATGTTTATTGGTAACCACTTTCTTAATGTTGATTACTAATACACCTTTTTTTACTTTGACTTTTTGATTTTGATGGTTACCTAAAGAACCTTATTTGTAACTGACCACATATAGATGGTTACTTATAATGATTTTTTTTTTTTTTTTTTTTTGCTATTTGAAACTCACGTGTTTCTGAGTTTACTTATACATATAAACAAAATGTATTACAAGTATTAAAATGACAATCACAAAATCAAATACTATATTCATAATTATAAATATATATAAATACTATTTACATTATCTTCATCGATTATACAATAAATAGCAAAAATAAATTAAAACAAATTAACCTTGGCTTACAAGTATATTTTTATTACAACACAACAAGAAAAGACCCAAATTGAAGACAAAAAGAAAACTAGCTGAACAGCAAACAACAAAAACAACAAAGTGGGAAAGCACCAAGTAAGCAACTACCAACAGCAGCAGGCAAACTGCAGAACCAGTGCGGCATGTCTGTAACAAACATGAAGGCAGCAACATAATAGGGAACTACAACATAACAAGGCGCATCAACACGTATCGTGACAAAGCACAGGATAGAAAAACCCAACTAAACAAATCGGCCAAATAGTACCAGCCAATGACTCGTCCAAGGCACAAAAATTTAAAGCCAATCAAAGTAAATAACTCTACACATTATAAATAAAGAATCATTCAGCAGCCAATAGACAGAAAAACAAAATCCAGAAGGTATCGACCAACCGCATTTAAATAATATTATAAGAAGATTATCTATTGTTATATAATACATGAGAAAGTCAAGAGCTATAACGAATGAAACTTTGATCCTATTTCAAACATTGCAGTTCTGATCTGAACGTTGTGAACATAAACAAAGTGTAAGTGTACTTCACATTGGCTAATTTGCTAAATTGAAGTTTTTGTTAACCTCACTCATTGTTAATGAAATACGAAGTATTACCCTATTCTCTATCAAGGCTAAACTAAGCCAAGTAATAGAAGACCAAATGTAATGTAAGAACAAATGAACAATAACCTAAGAAGATATCCTCATTGCTGAGCTCAGTTAGATATGCTTCATCACACGTTAGGCCAATTCCATTTAAAATAATTAGATAATCGAATCACATTAATAAAGGGAAAAAAGTTACTGAAAGCAAAAGTGGACCACGATGAAAAGAAATAGGAAAGTAATTCCAGCATTGGCTCAAAAATTTCTGGTTTAGTAAAATTTGCACTCTTCAATTTAGATTATTTAATTTAATAGGCCTTAATGAAGGAATAGTAGCTACTTTAAAATTTAACTACACAACAAATTCACTAGTTTTCGTGGTCACTATTGTATTATTGTGAATTAGGGGAGATTATTTCGCTAATTATATCACCTGCTTGTGCTCTGCTTTCTCCACTTATTAAGTTTACTCAAGTTAAATAGTTTCAACGTTCAAACTTTAAACTTGAAAATTCTAGTCTAATTTCCAAACATTTCAAGTCATAGAATGTCATTAATAGTAAGACAAGCAATTATTCAGGTCTATAGTCAATATTCATTCGATTACCGATCTCTAGATCCCTATAATAGAGGGGAAGCTTTTATCAACTAATATATCCTTCAATATTGCACAACGAATCGAGTATGATTAAAAAAAAATTTAATAAATAATACTCCCTATATAAACAACAAAAGGAAAAAAATGAACTCGTAAAAGTAGATTTATTATTAAGCAATCCAAAATTATCATCAAAGGAAATAGCTATTAGTCCACTTTTTGCTTTCAGTGCTTTATTTTTCCTTATTAATGTGATGATTATCTAAATCTAGATGTAATTGGCCTAACAGATGATGAACCGTATTTAACCTCGGCTTAGATGTAGAACAAACGACATTTGGCCTATTGATTCTCAACTTTGAATTGAAGTTTTTGTTAACCTGCCTCATTGCTAAATGCATCTAATTGGGAGGAGGTTCCTGACCTGAAAATCCTGGACTTGCTTCTGTTGCTCTGCTTGAAGCCTGTCGATAGTGCTCAGAAACTCACCCAGCGTAGACTCCAGTCTTTCAGTCATTGCTTTCACCAAGAGCTTTCCCAGAAAAATGCATCAGAGGCGGTTTTACTGTCACTTTCACCTGCAGTATTCAGTACCAAAGATAAAATACATAATGAACAACAGGCTCAAATAAAGCAAGATGACTCCCAATGTGCAACTTACTGATTAGGTCACATAAAAAAAACTCTAATTAACCATTTACCACAAATTAAGTAGTAGTATATGACTAGTGTCAACAATATACTCTAGTGATAATACTTTTGAACACTGAATTCTAGTCGGAAAAAGAAGAATGACCCGTGAATCTATATTTCACATATTTTAGGATGCAATCATCATATCATAAACATAATCGTTTCCTTGAAATGTAATAGAGGTTGCAAGCACCTAAATTTGTCATATCCTCTTCTCAAATGACTAAAGCTAAACAATACATCTGAAGTTGGGTTGTCAACAATAAGAACCGTATTCAAATTGATGTTCAACATCGAGTAAAATCCGACCGAATTTGCAAAAATGAGCTGAGAATTCATATAAGTTAAACCCGACATTATACAATTCAAATTCTATCGAAAATAGTAACAAAAATCAACAATCAAAGACCATGTAACACATAATGCAATATCCAACAAGATTCCAAACAAGCATAATTTCAATTCAAAAGATAGAAAATTACCTTTGCGTGACTGCGTGTATTGGTTGCAGTTCACCCAAAAACGTCTTGAACGACGTCACTCGTGGTTGAGTAAATGAGTAAGAAGAATCCCCACGAAGTGAAGATGTGAATTTGTAGCTCAATCTAATTTTAAAAAAGAATAAAGATGAATCAAAATCGCACAAGTTCCATAACCCTAGGAGAGAGATAAATAGTAGAAAAAAACCTTATAAAGAGAAGAAGTAGGGAAACAGAGAGGCGGTAGTAAGGAAGAACAATGCGAGGAGGTTTGAAGTTGTGGCGGCGCGGCGGCGAGAGGGTTTCGAAATTGTGGCACGCGAGAAGGCCAATGGTGGTGTAGTAGATTGACGAATCATAAGCGAATTAGAAGATTTGGGAAGATCTATACTGAGTGGTGAGTAGTAAGGAGATCCAAGAACAAAAAAAACTAAGATTTAATTAAGGTTGATGAAAGAGGAAAAGAGAGGTTGAAGAAGAGGAAAAGGAATGAGAGTGAATGCAGAACGTGAAATGAAAGGAAAAAAAAATCAACCAAATTTGATTTTTTAATTGCCATATTTTTCTAATTGTAACCAGCAAATAATAATGGTTACAAATATTAGGCTTAGGTCCATCATAAACACATGATAAGTAAATAACATTTTCTTTGTTGGTTACCTTAAATTTTTTGTAACCATCATACAATGTGTTGTTACAAATAATAGTTATATGTTAACCAACTTCATCGAACGTTGTGTACAAAAATAATTTGTAACTAACAATTCATACGATGGTTACAAATAGGGAGTTTCTTATGCAATTTTTCCACTAGTGACAGATACATATGAGTGTTTTCGATGCAACAAGGCTTAATTGTTATTCGTTCCAAATGCAACATTCTTGCATATTAATTTGAATGTCATTCCTGCAGAAGTTTAGTCATTACAGGTGATCATAATCGTCACAAGAGTCACATAATAAGCTCATGTAGCGGAAAAATTGATGCATGCTTGCATGAATTGAACTAAAACTTTTATTTCTTAGTTGCGATACTTAACTATAATTATATAAAATGTGCATTGTTATATATATATAAAATCATTAATTTATTGATATTCATCTAAACAAAAGAATTTTTTAAGGGTACAAATTAAAAAGGACTATAAGTCTGAAATAGGTYATCAATCACTACAAAATCAAAATTTGTATGTACTTGTTGATAGACTATGTTTCGCCCAAAATGGCRTTGCAAGTATTGCTCAAAATCAATCTCTTCGATCATCTCTTTTGAAAGTTGAAGGTCTTAACGGCAAATGCAAAGATGATTGCAAAGAGGACGGCGAAGGCAACAATTATCCCTGCAACACCTCCTAGGAAGTCATGCTTGAAATCAAAGTAGTTTTCAAGGAATCCTTTGACTGTCTTATCAGCGAAGGTGCTGTCTGTAACCATATTTGTCATGTCTCCAAACTGTGAAGCCGCTAAACCATAGAAGGTCCAGCCCATGGGGCAAATGTAGTAGTACCATTTCCACCATCCTGGAATTCTCTGTTTTATAAAAGCAGCAAAAAAAGGATTAGTTATAAGTCACATGAATTGTAACATTAGTGCACTTTTTGATCATATATGATATGTCATATGTCTTTGTCATATGATACAATATTCTTAGCTTAGTTAAAGGTTGGTTGGAWGGAATTTCTAGCTAATATGGAGAGTCTAAACTAGAGGAACATACCGGCTTAGGGATGATGAATCCGGAGAAGAGGCTCCATATTCCGTAGAATGCAGCAGCAACAATGGCAGCAACGTGGTGATTAGGGGTGATTGCGACGGCCATCATGCCATAGAATGTGAAGTAAAGGAGAGTGAAGAACATGTAGAACAAGTACCAGAAAAATTTGGCAGCTGTCCAGTCAAACCCTATCATAGCATACACTATGAGACCATATGCTGCTGCTTGCATAAAGATATATGGTATTTCAACCAACACCTGATAATTAAGCAATAGAAAATTTTGTACTACAATTAGAATCCGAGCTTTGATATATATGATTATATATGYTGCATTGTTCACGAATTTGTGGCGAAATTACCTGWGCTAAAGCATAAGGCAAAGCTGAATACATTCCTGCTGCCTTTTCTCTATAAAAAACGGTTCTTTCGATAGCTACCACAGGTTGGACAGATGAGGCATTTTGCACTCCAAGAAACAGAACGGAAGCATACATTGAACCCATTGCATTAAAAAGATCCTGTGATTTTGAACTGAAGAAAAAAGAAGTGATATTCAGTATTCTATATATATTATCAAAAAGTTCTAAGGTAATACTTATAAATTTAGAAAACATTGATTTGTTTTCATCGGAAANTCTATAAAAAACGGTTCTTTCGATAGCTACCACAGGTTGGACAGATGAGGCATTTTGCACTCCAAGAAACAGAACGGAAGCATACATTGAACCCATTGCATTAAAAAGATCCTGTGATTTTGAACTGAAGAAAAAAGAAGTGATATTCAGTATTCTATATATATTATCAAAAAGTTCTAAGGTAATACTTATAAATTTAGAAAACATTGATTTGTTTTCATTCAGAAAATTATAACTTACGTTTTTCCTCCGAGTTGCCAGAAGATACTCCCRAACATGAGAGAAATTCCTACGGTGAACAGAAATCTAACTGCGGTGTAAGCAGTATTCCGCCAGTAGGACAACCTTTGTTTCCACAAGCAAGCCAAAGTCTGTGAGAAGAATGATTGAGAGTATTGAGTTGGGAAATATAGGTCATTTGATCCTGGTTTAGGTACTCCAAGCTCTTGGATCAGTGCTTTGTTTCTCCTGTATAAGCAATTTCACCATATGTTAAGATCAAATGAATAATAACAAAGTTACATCAACGGGTTAGCAATGTAAGATGAAATTTAATTTACCTGTATAAGTCTGAGTTCCTGTAATATTCTGTAAAATCTACCCCAAGTGCTACTTCTTGTGCTGGAGTTGAGACTTCCAACATCCAAGTTGCAGGATTGTAACCATCTGTGATTTTGTGTACTCCTTGCACACCCTCAAAATACTCAATTAGATCGCAAGAATGATGTCCCAAGGGTCCAACATATATTTCTTCACCTCCCCTCCTCATCAAGAATAGCTGCATTATAAAARTCATCATGCAAAACCCATCATTAGTTTTTCTCCTTAGGTTAAATGTTGTTAGAAATAGATAATAACTGACAGAGATTTTTACCTCATCGAAAGCCTCAAATATATCGATACTAGGTTGGTGAATGGTACACACCACAGTTCTTCCTGTATCGACGGTGTTTCTAACAGTCCTCATCACAATAGCTGCAGCTCTAGCATCAAGCCCTGAAGTTGGCTCATCCATAAAGATGATAGATGGGTTTGCAACTAGTTATGCAATTGTAAGTCTTTCCGTTGTTCTGTTGAGAGACCACTACACCTGGAAGACCTATAAGTGCCCCTCTCAATGTGGTAGCTCAACCAATCCATCACCTCTTCCACAACATCTACATATATAAGAAACAAGGTTAGAATTTTAAGTCCATAAAAATCAATCTCACAAACACACTTGAACAATAAAACAACATATACCTCTCTTGTTTGACATCAACATCGGGAGAACAACGAAGCCATGCAGAGTAAACAAAGATTCATGGACAGTAACATGGGGAGAGTGGATATCATTTTGCTCACAGTATCCTGAAATCTAGCAAAAGTTTCTTGCTTTTTGGGGTAGCCTGAAATCTTAATTTCTCCATCAATGTATCCTCCGTTTTCTTACCGGCAAGACATCCATGAGGGTGGTCTTTCCAGCACCACTGACCATGAAGAGCTGTCAGAATCCTGGCCTAAAGGCTCCACTGACTCCTTTAGGAGCTCCATTTTATCTTCCATCACACCTTGGTCTTTCATTTCCTGCAATTTTGGATGCAATTTATTGTTTTAGTCCTATTTCTCTATATTAGTAAATGTGTATAGAAAATGAATTGTGTGTATTTGTGTCATTCATTACCTGTGGCATATCAACAGATATCGAACATCATCAAAAGTGATGGAATGTTGCTCGAAGGAAGGACCATTCCTCGTTTTTTCGGTTGTGCTTCAGCAACAATTTCATGTCCATTTCCTCTTGTGGCTTTGCCATCTCCAAGGAACCTCTTGTTCCATTGTTTTTCTTTTGTCGTCATCATCATCTGGAATTGCTTGTGCTTTCCCAAAAGCTGAAATATCAACCACAATATTAGCTTTGTTCTTTGTAAAAGAAGGAATAAAAGTGAGCATATTTTAAGCTAACAAGGTAATGAAGAGACCGTACGATTGAGGAAAGTGAGAGCAACAGTGTAGAGAGAATTGAAAACAATGACAAATCCAACCAAGGCCCCTGCACCGATCCAATACCAGTACGAATATGGGAAAAATCTCTGCCAATCATGGTTTCGACACCAACTGATACATTCTTCCTTGAGCATGCTGTGAGATTAGAAGGTAGGTAAAGTTAAAGACATGCTATGATTAAGGGAAGCAAAGTCATAACATGATCCATGAATGTGAAGGATTCTATACATGACTCCAACTTGTCCAAGAACTCATTGACAAGAACGGCGTTCTGAGCATACATCAATGGTGAACACCAGTAACCCCAATCCACCATGACTTTAATCCTCTGTTGAAAATGAAAAGCAAACCATAAGCATCAAGGGTTAAATCATTAAGCATATTTCTTCATTTTGATGTAAGCTTTGAGATCCAAGTGTCATACTCTTGAAAGAATGAATCCACCCAAGGCGAAAAGTGTGAGCAATGCAAATGATCCGAATGTGTTGCAACAATCATATTTCTCCCTAGTGCTCCGATGGCTCTAAACAGACAGAAGCCATCTGGTTTACAAGTATCAGAATGAGGTTAATCTTAAATAACCTGCATGAGAGGAAATTTTTGTCAGTAAACATACTAAGTATGAGATGATGAAAATGGAAGACCTTGGGAGTAGTACCTTGCAACATTGGGTCAAATCCGATGACATAATATGTGATGAAGTCAAACAGCGCATTCAAAGAATGTTATTGGGATCTTAAGGACCCAGCTCGGAAGAGAATAAGCCCATCCAGGGAAGAACAATGTCACATTGCTTATAGAACACCGGAAGCTTACTATAGTCATGACATTTCTGCATACCATTAAACATAACCATCACCACCGCGAAAATAGTGCACCAGTGAAGTTCCACCATCGGTAGTGTCTCCTTTAGGCATCTTGGTACGAAAGAAGACGGTCATTGCAATTAAAGACATTATAGTAAGCTGTTGTACACCAATTCAACAATAAACATTATTAGTAATCTTCATATGTAATGTTCCCTGCTCAAATCAGTAATAATGGTGCAGAAATGAAGCAAACCTGAACAGCTTGAAGATGTAAACAAAGGAATTCCTCTTCATCAACAAAAATTCTCTAGACATACAAGCTTTGAGATATTCTTTTGCTCCAACACCATATTGGTGTGTTGTTAGAGCGGCCGGATGGTTTTTACTCTTATCAAATGGCACACTAAGCTCTTGAGCAWTTTTTCTCCCAACATGAAAAGAGTGAAATGCCTCTGCAAATTCTTTTGATGGGATGAAACGATAAGGCTCATTATTCCTTATCCAATATTGTTGCTGATCTTTCTTCGAAGTGACCTGAGTAACAAAAACATCACATTAGGAACAATCGAAAACCACACATGCTAATGTCTCTAGGAAAAAGGCTTTGACATTGGCTACTCACTTCTTGCAAGAAATCAGCAACACCTTTTCTGTCAGGACATTGGAACCCCATGGACTCAAAGAAATCGAGCACATATTCACGAGGACCTTGGTACACAATGAGGCCATCCGACAAAAGGATGATATCATCGAAAAGGTTGTATGTTTCGGGTGCAGGCTGTARGAGAGAAATGACCGCGGTTCCATTGAGAATATGGACTGATTGTCGGATTGAGTTCACTATTTGAAATGTTGTTGAACTGTCCAAACCAGTTGATATCTCATCCATGAACAATGCCTTAGCAGGACCAACCAGCATTTCACCTGTAACACAATGCAATTTGTATAAGATTAAAGTCTATTGTACATTTGATTAGTTACTTCTTATTAATAYTAGCTAGGATTAGTTAATTACCAGTAGTAACTCGCTTTCGTTGCCCTCCTGAAATACCCCTTATCATTTCGTCTCCAACCATGGTATCAGCACAGACTTCTAGTCCCAAAATCTGCAAAGTTGTAGCAAAGTTGACATATTTAGCCTCAAAACTATATGCAATCATACATGGAAGCTTTATTAAACTATGATTTTATAGCTTAGCCACCTTTTAGGATTAATCCGTCACGACATTTTTCCTCTTTCACCCTAACGCGAAGCCTGAAAGACGATCGCATAGGTAATTGGAATTGGCCAATAATTACTAATTTAGGTCTGTAGTGAACATTTTTCGTAAAAAGTACATGATATCCGTTTTCTCTCTGTTTTATCTAGCTTAGTCTTGTTACACTAACAACGAGTGAAGTTTAAGATTTAAATTACAATTGATTGAACTTACATCATTGTTCTTCATGTTAAAATACAATTGCCATGTTTTCAATACCTTCATGAAAAGATCATGTCGCCGGTCAGCTTATGTTAGCCTCTTTTTCCCTCCTTGAAACTCCGCTAACATTCTATGACAATTCACAGATATGTATTAAGAAGATTAGTCATCCATCAAAATCCTCCAGGAATCATCATATTAAGTTAAGAATTAAACAAAGTTTAAGAAATAACCACATAACGCGTATCGACCCTAAATTCTGTGCAGCATAAGTAGAGTTCTCTCTCACAGTCTCTCACCAATATGTACATCATGTTGCTAATGTAGGCTGCTGTTCTTCTGTGGCACAAACTCGTTAGTCATGTCCTTGTATGTCACTCTTCCAGAACCGTGTTTTCAACAATTTAAATTCGATTAAAATTATGTCTTATTTTGATCTTATTATGGATTTCTTATGCTATATTATTATTATTAATATTATCTGACTTTATTTATTATTATTATATCTGTCTATGAATATCGGTTATTTTATATTATTATTATATTATTATTACTTTTATTATTATTCTTTATGTCTTATTTATATTTATTCTTGTTATTATTAAAACGTGGCAAAGTATTAACCACAAAAGGATCAGGGCCTACAGAAGTTGGGAAAGTAGTCAAGATACAATTGGGCCCCTACTCCTCTTTTTTGTCTCCGCTATAGCGACCTATCCATTGGAACATGTGAGCGACTGCCATGCTCCCAATGTTCCTGAGCCATAGAAACGTCTGCGATCCGTTTCCCAGAAGCGCAAACGCTCCTCCCTTATTATTATTTTATTATTATTATTATTATTATATTATATTATTTTATTATTATTATTATTTTTATCTATTTAATTTTTATTGATTATTTTATTTTATTATTATTATTCATTACTATTATACTATTATTATTATTTATTTTTTAATGCTGATGAATCAAACACCACACAAGATTTAAAGATAAATTAGTAGGACACCGAAGATGTTTATATATTCAAGTATTATTTTCCGTCGTTTGCTGTTTGCTTCTAACGCTTTTATGTATAGACTACCCAAGTAGTTGCTAGTTTGTTACAACGATTTTCTGTATAGATACCCAGTTGAATTTTGTTACAGACTCTTTTTGAAATCAATATGACTACATATTACCAAGTTTTCAATTATTTGAAATTTTTGATTAAAGTCAGTCTTTATTGAATGTTGAATATGACTTTTTTTAGTAATAACTAAGCGATGGCAACCGGCAAGCCTATATTGCTAGTACAAGTCCATGAGGGACGTATGAGGTTTCGAATTACTTTCGATCCCCGTTGGATGCTCATGGTTTCTTAGAGTTGGTACATACAAACCCAAATGATAAGATTGACATAATTTCACATTTATTTACATTGATTTGCTCTCGTGATTTTTTCGTTTATCTCAAGATTGGTTCTTATTTAGATATTTGTCATAAAATGTGTTACTTATATGATTTGTTGTTATGTACACTCGTGCTTTGGAAAGCAAATTACTCTTGTGTTTACCTTGAGTGCTTGTGTTTTCAGCTTTTCCTGCAAAGTAGTGGCAAAGAGTTTCCCAACTTGGAGGACCATAACATGTCATCCTGCAAATAAAATCCTATTAATTCTTATAATTAACATAATTTATGTCATATTTTATCAATCATTACTCAAAAGAAATACTTTAGCTTGATATTCCACTAACATCTGAGAATAGTCCGTGCTTCTTTCTGCTAGGAGTATGTGCAACGTATTCAAGAGAAACCGCTTCAAACAATATTTGTTCAAGACATTAACAAATGACGGCAATGCTCTGCTCCAACGTTCTTATACTTCTCTCATATTTCAATCTCGTATCTCACTTCGATCGTCGGGATCTCTATCCAACCTGAATTCAAACCCAAACAACCCACGATCATTATTAATAATGCGTTTTGGAAAACTGACAACAAAAATGAAAAATCAGCGGGCCCTGCTACTTTCGTTCTGTCTTGGGTTTTTCAACAGGAACTTCTCTGTTTATTCCTCCTCTGGTAAATTGATCAGCCTTCTGCACAAGATTCTTCTTGTTCATGAAAACCCGAGAGACTCGACATCGTCTGTTTCCCACTCCATTGGGAGGCAGTCAGTATCCCTTTCTGTCCTATCGTAGCGTGGGCAGTTTTCTCGAGGGCAGCCATTTAGAGCCTCTCAATCGTCCTCCTCTCTCGCCGACTGCAGAGACACCTCCGGACCTTGGTCCTCCACACCGAACTGTTCCGCCTTCAGCTCCCGCCTACCTTTTGATATATTCAAGCACCGTGCCATGATTGCTTGTTGCCTCAAAAACTCACCGTCGACTCTATTAATTTGGATATGTTGTTTGTTCACAAAAATGTAAAATGACTGAAATGAATTGAGTGGAATTGTTTGAATGAAGAAATGGACTAGACGCGTGATGCTTTATAAACTTTTTGGGTTGAATGACAGAATTAACCGAGTTGTTGGCGGGGTTGGGGAGACTTCAGTCTTCAGCGATCGGCGGCCTAGAGTTTCCAATTGCGTTGAAGTCACGGGGGGTGTTCCTGGCGGCCTACTGCATGTGTTTTTTGTTCTCGAAGGGTCGAAGCAAATAATATTTACGAAGTATACGGGAGTACTTCGTATCTCTTCTTTTAGTTTTGTCTCTAGAAACAATTATGTTCAAGTGATATGCATGTTTTGGATTATGTATCTATTTATCTCTCTTATATAAGGGAGGGGGAAGATGGTTATCCCGTATTAAAAGTCGGTGCATACCCTTAATTGAATTAATGTGATTTAATAGACTTTAATACTCTTTAATAAAAAATTGTGGAATTGATTCATTGTTGATTACCCTTCTCTTATTCATTTTGAAAATCGAAATATATATTACGTGTGACTTTATTAACGTGAAAATATTTCAATTAATTTAAAACATTATGAATTAGTTGAATTCAAGTATAGTTACTTACAATTTAATTACAATTGAGATCATTGTATTGTTCATTAGTTATATCCTAAAACTAATTACTTTCAATTTTTAAAATATTTTATTTAAATTATTTATGATATTCGTTTTAATGGATTGCATTATTCATAAGCTGGTCTAAGCACGCTCGCAATTGGTGCTACCCCATCACAACACTAATCCGTACTTATTATCCGAGTATCATTTTATGAATTGGCAAAATTCATAAGTCTAACCCGCATCGTGTGCCACATAAAACTAGATATAATTCTACACTATATAAAGCGTTCACCGTGTACTTCATTTGTCGCTTAGTGATTCGCTTATCTTATGGCTATAATATGTAATAGTTTACAAATAAGTTTAAGAAGATTTTATTTGATATATCATGATATAAATATTACTCATAATCAAGATATTTTACTAAATTATATTAAAATAATCAAAGCGCTATTTTTCTTATATTAACTTTTTTGCAGGAAATTTTTTATCATGATTGTCAGCATGGTTACACTTTTTATATACAACAAGATTGTTAGATTTGAATAATGCACTACGTAAATAATAATACTCCCTATTATGAATCCACTAACCATTTTGTTACATCTTCTCAATTTATTGATCCCCTAAAAATCTCTAAAATTGTATGACATTATATATTCGAAATAAATATTTGTTTATAGTTCGATATATTTCAAAACTACGGGTAGCGCTTTGCTTTAGCGTGTTGAAGGATTTCACAATATTTTGCAACAGCTTTATACAAACATTTCTATATGTTACCTCTTATATTACTTATGTACTCATAATCGTGAAATAAAATTAATCACATATCTTGTATAGGATAGTATATATTCTCTCTTTCTTATAAGTAATACTCCCTCGTCGTTTCACTGAATTATGCTCATTTTCTATTTTACAGTTTGTTTAATAGCACAATTTACAAAATAATGAATCTCTTTAATTATCATGCAGTAAATTATAAAACTTGAGTTTTTAATAACTACTTGTTCATTCTGCATTTCGATTCTACAAACCCGCATTTGATTATATTCATTTAAACTATTGGACGAGAATTGTAAAGATTATTTCGCTATAATAATAGTGAATTATTCTTTAGGACATGAATCTCTAGGTGTGTAATGGAGGAGTACTTCGGCGAGAAAACTTGATTGACCCTACGAGTGATATTCCACCCGCCTTTATTATATGGAAATCAAAAATTTCCTCTATCCCACTATTGTGTTCCATTTTGCATATTTCATCATGTATTGATCTCTCCATAGTTCCATACTATTTTTAGAATCATATTCTTTGATAATGTGGTGATATTAAATAAGAGAATATTGATATTTTAATATGTAAATACCATCAGATGTAATATGGAACATGAAATGAAACTCTAATGGGGTTAATGGGCATTAGAGGATTTGACGCCTACTACTTATTCAGTGGTGTTTTTAGAATTTAATGGTCGAGGTACAATTGTTTTAATCTAATATGTATTCGATTCTTGCTAGGACGCCGGGCGGTTATTAAAAGACGTAAATTATCCTTAAGTGGTTATCTTATGTAATGTATGCCAATCACACATCTCGATTGTATTATATTTGATTCATTTGAATATTTCATTTCTTAGTTAACTTATCTACCTTACCTAGGTGGCGCTCTTTAGCTTTTGTCATTTTTTATCATCTTTACTAATGAGCATCGATGTACTCGGTGGGTTTGATGAATCGATCTCATCTAATATACTAGAGTGGGATATTATCACTTTTCTCAGGAGTTATAATGTTTAGGGCCCCTTTTTGGTTAATCATATTTTGACCTTTTCTCATGAGCAGCCTTTTTCATTCAACTGTACAATATCATCTAAGGTGTTCTATGGTCTACACCATTGGAAATCCCGATAATTTTAACGTTGATTGTTACTCCAATATTTTAGGTAGATCATAAGATAGTATTTTGCAAGAAAGTAAATGCTTCTATTGTCATGCACAACTGAAATTATAAGAAGGTACTAAGTAGCAAACTTGATCGTGCAGTTTGGTTGTATGTCACCATATATGGAGACTTCAATAGCTTACAGTTTACTCTTGTATCGGATCACCATTAGTGATTGGCAATGGACCGGATCCGCGGCAGGGTCCATCTAGGATCCCAGGCCCCGGATCCGTTTTTCACTGGCAGATCCAGATCCGCTACCCGGATCCATCAGGATCCCTAATTTTTAGGACCGGATCCGATCCGTCTGGGGATTCCTACGGATCCGGGGTCCTAATGGATCCTAAATGGATCTGTTTGAATTGTTTTTACTTCATGAAATAACAAATATTGACACCACATTTTTTGATTAAACAGCACTAAAACAACATATTATCTTTTCTTACATCTCTCTTATTCGTGAGTTTACAGCAATCTATACATGATTCAATACTTACTGGCAGTTTAGTACGTTATCGAGCAAACAAGTTCTTCAAAACAATTACTTATGATTTGGGTTAATTAGTTTTGGCGTTCACTATTTATAAATGGATTAGTACATTCTTTTATAGTTTACTTTATCCAAAATATATTTATATTATTTTTTTAAAATGGTACGTAAAAGATCCTGGACAGGGCACCCTGAGGGGACCCGCTTCCAGATCCTTTTTAACGTAGGATCCAGTATCCTCGCGATCCATAGGGTTCCTACATTTTAGGATCCAATCCATCAAAATGGATCATGGATCTCGGTCCGGGCAGGGTCCTTTACCTGCCGATAATTCACATAGTGGCAAACCCTTAATTGGTGGTTTCAATTTCTTGACAGCCAATCCCATGAAGGGGAATAACAAAGACACGCAATTCTGCGCCACACTTTGCTCAATATCGACCAGATGAAGTGCGCAAGTTGCCGTCATATCTTGCACACGCTCTGTAGTCAGGACATCGCTGATCGCGGATGTTATAAGTTGCTTTAATGGAACAACGTCAAAATCTTATTTAGAACTTAGAACTCATAGTCTCTCTGCAATTAAGATCAGAATCACCATCAACTATATTCCCTGTGTTCTCTTGTACGAAATAAGAACATTCATGTGTGAAGAAATCCGTACAACAAAATAATATGAATTTGATCCTAAATTATTCATCTGAAATCAGCTGTACTGAACACTTGTACTGTCACTACATCCGTCACACTCGATTATTTTGGTTAACAACTCGCGGATTAACAAATGACGTCTTCCAAACATCTTGTTTCATCATCCTTTCATTTTACTCCCCCAGTGCCATTTCATTCACATTTCCAACACATTGAACTAACAGTCCTATGTGGTTACACGATATATCATGTTGTCTCAGTTTTCACGCGGAAAAATTTTCCTGCTCCGGTTAAATCATCCGCCTACTTAGGATTGACGTCAATATGTAGTGGATTCGACTCAACATAATTTGTGTATCTTTTAACTCTCTACCTCTTGTTGTGTTGATTCTCGTTTGGGTGATGTAGCTTGTTAAGCCTTGTATACATTCCCTTATTACACATACTCACGACTGCCCCGTAGTATGATCCACAATCACTCTTCACTCACTCTTTTTTAACAATAGTCCCTTTTTTTTTCAAGGTTTCTATAATTCTTAATTTAAGAACACTATAACAATAGAAGTTAGAAAACCAAACGTTTATGATCACTACTTTTTCTAGTCATACATTTTATCTGCTTTTTCTTGCGTGTCCACAGCTAAAAAAGCACCTTTTCTTAATTAGTGTATAATGTGTATCCCTATTTCACTGTTATTGCTTTGATAACCCATTTACCAGCCCATCATCTCACTGAACGGAGTCATTTACAAATCCCAAGTTTGATTTTTCCTTATATTAGGTTTTTGATCTCAAAATGTGGCCTCACTTTAGCAATCATTGGCGTAAAGAATCTTTTTCATTACATATAGTATAATTTTAAGCCTACAATTACACCCATTAAACAATATGAATTGCATATTTGATTGATTTAGAAAAAATGGCAAAACACAAGAAGAGAATAAAAGGGCCTGCGACTCCTTTGACTGTGTACGACGCCTTGATTACTATTCGAGCTGCATGCGTGTAAAGTCAATGCAAAAATAATTTATTTAATTATACAATGTTAAGATTTAGACCATTCAAAGTCGTATGCTGTATGTGGTAAGTATTCCGCCCTCCCCCCATGTCACGCGGGTGCCCGGTTCGATTCCGCCGGCACGGCGATATAATATTTGTTTCTGATAAAGTGGTATTTTCGCTACAACTTTTTAGATAGTCTGAATTGTGTCTTTTCTTTTTTCCCGAATGTTTTTATCAGTTTTGCAGTCTTTTACGATTGGAAAATGATTTAGATGTATGCTGCATAGTTGGATCAGTACTGTGTGTGCATGTACTACAGCGGAGTTTATTGAACACTCGGCTCCGGAATTACACATTATGCGCTATCGATATACTCTAGTCACTCATGTTAACATTTTACTCTGGTTTAATGTTTCCATCTTTACAATCAATTCTTCTGTGATATGTGTTGTTACCTTATTCTAATTCAATAGACACCTCTTAAATTAGTAGTTTCTACAACTCTCGCTTTTGGCCTCATTAGAAGTCTGTTTGTACATAAGTTACATGCTACAATTGTACTTCTGTGCAAAGTTTTTTTGAAAGCTAAGAGAGTTTCGATACGTTGTTTTGCTGCCTTTGGACTGTCAAATTGATCTTGTCTCTGTATACAGATACAATTACGGTGTCTTTTGATGCAACAAGCTTAATTTGTTATGATTCCAAATGCAACCATTCATTGCCCCATTTATTTTGAATGACTCACTGTAGAAGTTTTTGTTATTGTAGGTGTCGTTCATTCATCACTACGAGTCAGCATAATTAAGCTTAATTGTAGCGGAAATTGTGCTTGCATAATTGAAACTAAAACTTTTATTTAATTTCTTGTTGCGAATGCCTTACTGATGCATTATATAATACATGTTGCATTGTTACCTATAGTCTATCCCATCATTTAATTTTGTTGTATTTATCTAACTAAAAGAATTTTTAAGCAGTACAAATTAAAACGGCTATAAGTGAAATAAGGTTTCATCACTCAAATCAAAATTTGTATGCACTTGCCTGATAGCCTATGTTCCCGCCAAATGGCGTTTGCAAGTATTGCTCAAACATCATCTCTCCGTATCTCTTTTGGAAGTTGAAGGTGCTTAACAGCGATGCAAAGATGGTTGCAAAGAGGTCCGGCGAAGGCAACATTATCCCTGCACACCTCCTAGAAGTTCATGCTTGAACTCAAAGTAGTTCTCAATGAATCCTTTGCTGTCTTATCGTCGTGTTAGTTGGCTATCGTGCGTTGTTGTCATGTCTCCGAATTGTGAGCCTCCTTAGAGGGTCCAAGCAATGGGCTAGTCTAATTGGTTAGTTCCATCATGGTACTATATTCCCTCCATCCTGCCGGTTTCTTCT
>SNQN01000200.1:110597-164322 GCA_008642245.1 Bassia scoparia | reverse complement strand
AGATTTGCAGCCTTCATCAACATTGACCATTGAAGAAATACTACATTTATTCACAACAACCTGAACTACCCTTTCACCCACCATATGATCGAACTACGAACAGGCCTGATCCACATTGGATACGTAGGCAATTCTTTGAAGTGCGGCCTTTAAATACTTCCCCCATTTCCTTGCTCATGTAATTCCAAAGGCAGAAAAAAAAAACATGTAATATTGGTAAGCATTAAAACGTTGTTTATAAAGTATTTAAGTATTACATCTGCTAAAGTAAACTTTATGGCACGCAGTTGTGCTGCAATAAGCTAAGAATAAAGCAGTCAATCTTTCTCTCTTTCCATCCCACTTGATTTGCTTCTTTGTCCTTCATCGCTTCTTTCACCCACTTTACCGTCATTTATAAAGTCTCTCAATTTCTTCTTGGCGATATCTTTTCTTTGAGGGGGCCATTGCGGGGTGCGTTTGGTTCCTTACTTTCCTCATAAGCGGGCCAGCGACTCAAATAGGTGCTCGGGTCCAAGGTCGTCCTTGACTGTTAAGAGTATTCTTTCCAAACGCTTGGGCTAGACAAAGCATCTATATCCAAAGTGTTTCTTCTTAAGTTCTTCCTTCCGCAGCCGTAATGTCAGGACGACGTCGTTTTGGTTGCATCTCATCTCTTGAAACGCGAGTGTTCGATCACTCATAAATCCATCCTCCGCTTTGACGGGCACCAATCCACCCCAACCTTCAAGGAACGCTTACTGATGATTTGGAGGCCTACGCGTATCACGATCTGGATATTGTTTCTGCCATACTGACGATTAGAGGAGCGAAATAGACAATCAAGGCCCGCACCACTATAGTCAAGCCTCCATCATCATCCGATGTCATCTTCTTGATAGCCACATGGAACAACATCTGATTACACTCCCCATCGCAAGTATTACATGTCTCAGACGTGACATACATCTTTTGCGAGCTACGTAGCTTTTGTGTTTCATTCCATGTTGCTCAGGCAGCATAATCAGTAAGCTATCAAACCATATTTCAGAACCAATGAATAATTACGTGAACATAGAAATACAGGGGAATTATACTAATTACGATTGAAGAATGTATCCTTACCTGCAAATATCGAGGAAAAGTCATAGGTGATTTAGGATTTCAAGTCATCCACAAGCACATCTCCCCGCAACAAAGTAGAGGTGAACGACAACCCTCACGCATGCTCAACAAAGAATACGGGCAAGACCAAGTTTTCGATTTTGAGAAAGAGATATGCAAATAGCAAAATAAGATTCTCCTTGAGCTCATATCTACCATTCTAAATATCATTAATCTCAATGATTCGACTTCCGTTGGCCAAACAACATGTCGGACGTTTGTGGCACTCTCATAGTCCCATAAGTTTCAAAAATTATAAAGAACTCCGTATATCAGGCACAAAGGGTGATCATAGGCCAACAATAATGGCATAATTTCTCAGGCAATGATGTAATTTCATATTATAAGCAAAGGAATAGTCGAGGATTCCAATTTTAGCAGCAGTAAAGGCAATTCACTTCACAACCTGAAGTCGAAACGCTGCATATTCACGAATGTACTTTGACCGATGCTAGGATACGTATCCATGAGTCAGAGCAAAATCACCTTGCGGCCATGGCTATCAAGTGATTTAGAGAATAGTGTTTTTGGTTTGTAGTTTAAAAAGAGAGTGAATACGTGCTCGGGTGCATAAGTCCCAAACTACGTCTTTGTATATATCACTGCAAAACGAGCCGAAAAAGCCTTCAGGACTTGAGCATACGCTGAAATGCGTATTACGTGGCCAGGAAATTACGTCCTATGAGCGTATATACGCAGATGGAATCGACAGATTGCCAAAAATTATGGAAAGTACGAACAGCAGCGTTATACGTTACTCAGAGCGTATATACGCAGGGAGCTGCTATATACCGCTTCCTCAAGCGGTTAATACGCAATACTGCCATGTTTGTCATTTCGATTGCCTTTCACTGATTTTGAGCAATGTTGCTATTTTCAGCCTTTTACACACGGGAACGATTTGTTTCGGTCAATACATGTGCTTTCACTACGGCTCACACATGTAGATTGTCATATGTTTGTTTGTTTTTGAGAGAGTCGTGCTCCATGGTCATTAACACAAACATAACACACGAATGATTTCATACATAAAGTTCATACATGCAAAACTTTCAACATTCATACATTAAGTTGTTATACACCCGTCAGTTCACAGCTAGTGTTCCATTTACTAGTGCACTCAGCCCCATACCATTCCTGACGTCTAAGCTATACACTGGCAATTATTTGGAGACATGTGACGGCGTCCCACCTCGAGGAGCCTCATGGTAGCTAGGTGGCCTGAATGCGGGTTGAGACGAAACTGGTCCGCCTGAGAGCAAACTGGTCGAACTGAGACTGAAAAAGGACTGAGGTGCAGACTCATTTTTACCGAAGTACAAAGCTAGACTAAGATTTCAAACGAGTAAGCAACATGAACAAGTGGGTGAAGATAAATACCAATGAGCTTGTCGTCTTCATAGTTCCATTTCAGGATCAATCACCCTCAGCAGTCGTCTATCCCGCGTTAACGAAGAATCAAATTTTAATACAAGCAGAAGAATCATAGAAAAGAAACGCTTTAATCTCACTCTTCGAAGTATGGTGAAGAACGTAGCATGCAGTCTGCCTAGGCGCCTCTCCAAGGTTCCCTGTACTGACGAATCCCCATCATACTGATGTAGATCAGCGAAGGAAAACTCATTCGTCAAAATCAAGCTCAAAAAACAGAAAGTGATTAAAATGGCTCGCAAACAAAACAAGTTTCAGAACAAATGGAAAGTGCAAGTACCTGGCGAGGATGATTGACGCGGGCGGCGAGGATCTCACTTAAGGCACACCTAGTAAAAGAGAAGTATGATCACGCTCGAAAAGCAGTTACAATGCCGCAGCGTTTGATGCATATCATTGCGGGATCTGCAGGGACACAGAAGATCTGAGCATATCCTCCTAACACGTCGCCAGGTTAGACACCGGTCGTGCTAGTTATTGAAACCGACGAGCCGTCATGAAAGTGCTAAAAATCTAGGCGAACGAGAGATCAACTCGAAAGGACGAAAGTGCCCTTGTTTAGAAGAGCTGGGAAATGTCCACAATATTGAAGTGAAAAGAAGAACAGGGGCAGACATCTACCTTTGGCCTTCATGCTGTCTCTTACAGTGTCTATCAGAGCATCTTGGGCTCAGTTCTACCCCGCACACATGCAGCGATAGTGTGAGGGCGCTGGGGGTAGAGGCGAATAAGAAAAGCCAGAGCTGCAAAAACATCAAGTAAGTCAAACGTTAGTGAAAGAAAGCAAAGATACAAAGGGCACTATACTCGATCACGCACGCTCTTCATCGCCACTTACCCGACAATCTAACTGACGCCAGTCTCTTGCTCACAAGCAGGAGCATAACCACCGACTATCATAATCCTGAACTTGTCAAAATCCCTAAAGAAGCAATGGTACGCAACTTGGCAGGCCTGCTCCGGATTCTGGTACCAAAAGCTGTTGCATTCAACAGAGATAATGCGAGCTGACCTCCAGTAACATCCATCACAGCCTCTAAGTACCCCAGGTTCAAATGGTTTCTTTCGGAAAAGGAAGCACAAATGGGAAGCAGCGAGGGGAAGTTCTCTAACAGGTTCAGAGAACAGTCAATCCCACAGGTTGCCGTGAAAGTCAGGCTGTGACGTCACCAGCAAAGCAAAGGCGTGTAGTCATTTCACCATGGGAAGTGAAAGTGTGTCGTGTCCCAAACCACTCACAGTTGCAAGAATGAAAGATGAGGAGCGTAGTCAGCTGCTTTATGTTTCGACCAAAGGATGAAACCATATGTTCATAGCCTATGAATCTGTGTCGAGTGTGGTCTGAGCAAGAAAAACTGGCCCACCCGTGGAATGACCGTATTCGCAGTCATAGTTCTCCTGCAGCAAACAAACTCATAAATAACTTCCATCAAAGGAAGAGAGAAAGATTTGATGCTACATCCTGAAGAGGCGAGACGATATATGGTTTCCATATAGCCCAATACTGATTGGCAGGATGGGCATTCAGTTCTTCGCTACGGGCCAAGGATCTCTCCCTCTGGGATTCCTCATAGGTTCTCTTTACAAGAGAATAAACCCATTGAAAAATCAGGCGCCTACGGCTTTCTTATGACCTGAGTAAATAAACTACTTTAGAATGTAATAGCCTGCCCAGCTCAGAACGTAATGAATAGATCGCTATACAGCGCAAATGTGTCTGCTATATGAGTTCTAACTTACAGGTTTTATATTGCTTTCAGGTAATCGAGTAGCAATTCAAGACAGCATAAAAAAAGCACCATCTTACATATTATTCACGTCTGTATAGTGTGTATCCATAATTTCTACAGGCCATACTTTGGAAATAAAGTTATCTGAAGTTCCTGTATAAAAGTTTGAAGGAATTCCGTTTCAAACTTCCCAGAAATTTTATCAAGTACCGTCACCTTCAATGAATAGTCCTTATTCTACTGATAAATGTGAAGAAGTAAGTGTATAGATGATTTTAACAACAGATCACATCCCAAGAATTTTCGATATTTCCAAAGTTATTCAGATGGTAGGGCGTTTTAGAGATCCATTCAGTAGATTGTGCACTTCTTAACTTATACAGCTCTAATCTATTGATTGCGTCAGGGAGCATGGTGGATTAAAAGAGCAATAGCATACTTAGCTTTTGTTCAGGTCTAATATTGGACTTAATTAGCATATTACATTATTTAAAAGCACCCGGTTAAATTTACAAGCGCAAAGCTTTAAAAACATCCTGAATTGTGCTAAGAAAGTTTCAAATATGTGCTCTTCATCAAGATTGGTTTGATTATGAAATATCTTGGAAGCAATATCATCAGTTTATGCTTGGTGTTACTGGGCATACAAGAATGTTCAGTGTCATCATATTCAAGCAAAATCATTCAAATGGGCATAAATCACAACAACACAGGAGAAAGTGTACAGACATATTAAGAGAGGCATCCTCGCAGAGGCCATACCATCCCTGACATAGAGGCTACAGTGAACGCCTGAGCACTCAGTCACAATTAATCTAGCTCCGAAAATCTGGCTGACGAACCAGATGTTCTAAGGCGCAATCTCAGATGGCAGAGAAAAAGGTTGATGTTCATAACATATCTTATTTTCAATCCATAATTACAATGGTCATTATCATAGAACATTAATACCAAGATCGGAAACCAGTCACATAGGTACAGACATATACTAAGATTGGACCAATTAGTCATATTCCCAGCACCTGATCACTGGCAGGCAAATCAAGTGAAACGCGGTGTGATTACGATCCCCGAACAGGCAAACCGCGGTCTTAAATCGAGGAGTGAATGGTAAGACTTTATATACCAAGATGAAAGAGAGGATGTTTCTCCTGAATAACAACTTTTTAAAGACTTCTGTGGCTTTTTAATTTATTGATTCCCAATGAATTTCTTATCAAGTTTTGCATGTTTGTCTACGATTGGAAGAATGATTTAGATGTATGCTGCATAGTGATTGCAAGTACTTGTGCTTGCATGTACTACTACGGTTTATTGAACACGTCGGCATCCGGAATACACATGTTCGATCTATCATTACTCTAGGTACTCTTCGTTAACATTTTACTCTGGTTTAATGTTTCTCTATCTTACAATAATTCTTCTGTGCATATGTTGTTACCTTATTCTAATTTTAATAGACAACCTCTTAAATTAGTGAGTGTATCATTAAAACAATAAACTCTCCTAGGCATTACATTAGGAGAATAGATTAGAATCATAGTACCCACTAGAGCGTACTATTTGACGTATCAATTAACTCTGCTGTGGCGAAAGGAGTATTTTGATAACGGACTAAGATGAAGATTTAGTCGACGTTAATTGTTTGTCAGTTCGTCTGCGCTTTTCGTAACTTGTCACAAATGATTTAGGTTTGTATCAATACAATTAACCGTAGCGTGTTTCTTATACCCGCAATCATAGTGTCTGGTCTTGCTTAGCGCTTGTTATATGATATATTTCCATACTTCATGCAACTTTCATTGTCACTACTATAATTTGCAGTACTGATTACATCCATTCGCTAGAAGTGTTATATAGATTACTTCGCTGTCTGCAATACGACCTGACTCATCCAAGTACGTCTCACATACATTAAGTCTTCATCGCATAGGCGGCGACAAAAAATTCGATAAATTTATATGCCAATAGACATTACAATTGAATTCGAGTATAAATTACAAGTATATCTATGGCAATCTTAATCTAGTTGCGAGATTCGACTATAACTAAGTAACTAATCTATCAAATATCAATAACAATGTCAGCATCTGTTTACTCCATCTGGTAGTTATTCGATCATTTATTATCGCTTGCGAGTACTTGACAGTTCTACACAATGCATAAAGTGCATCATATTTATAGCAGTACAAATTAATACCTAACAGTGCCTACTCTAAGTGAAAATAAGCCTAATCAAGAATCACTAATCATCAATCAAGAGCCATATCATGACATCATCGTACCTTGTCCGTGGAGTAGACTCTGTGCTGCCGTCCTCCAACCGCATACAGTAAGTGTCCACGGTGTACAAGGTAATTTAGCTTCTATACAGAGTCAATCTGGCTTCCGTATCCATGTACTCTTTGGCCAAGTTTTGAAGTCTTAACAGCGAATGCTAACGTGGTTCCGCCAATAGAGGACGGGGCGAAATGAACACAAATAATCATCCCACGCTAGACATTACACACTCTCTCTAGTAAGTCCAATGGTCCTGACAACCTCAGAAAGTATTCCGTCAAGTCAATGGACATATCCGGTTGTACTGAATCTTCATCGTCCTGATTGATAGAGTTATCTGTGACGGACGTGCCTATCAGTGGTCTGCACGTTCTTGCGTCCAAGCCACTACACAAGCAACATAGAGGGCTCCACAAAGACTCACGGATGGCTCGTCCTGTAGCGCGTACAGTTTTACCACCATCTGAGCGAATTCTCTGAATGATTTAATAAACCACCTTACACCAAGGCAAGCACTAAGAGCAGCTTCTTCAGGTATATAAGTCACGAAATTGTAGAATAGGTAAGCGAGTGGTTGGTCACTGCTCTACAATATGTCAGTACGATAGTTGATTTTAGTTGTTAGGTATTTAGTGCACTTTTGATCGATACATATGATATGTCATTTGAGGATATCTATTATGTCATATTGGTATTAAAATGATACCAATATCAGCATAGTATAAGGCTATCGAGTGGGAATGAATTTATTTTCTAATATATAGAGAGATCTGAAACTAGGGAACATACCGGCTTCTGGATGATAATCCGAGAACAGATTCATATTCCGTAAATGCAGCAGCAACAATGGAGCCACGTGGGTGATTAGGGATGATTGCGACAGCCATCATGCGTAGAATGTGAAGTTAAAGAGGTGAAGAACATGTAGAACATAGTACCAGAAAAATTTACCAAACGTCCGTCAAACCCTATCATAGCATACACTATGATACCATATGCTGCTGCTTGCATAAAGATATATGGTATTTCAACCAACACCTGAAAATTAAGGAATAGAAAATTTTAGAATCTAAACTTAATTGCTATGATTATATATGCAACATTGTTCAAGAATTCGTGGCACAATTACCTGAGCTARAGCATAAGGCAATGCTGAGTACATTCCCGCTGCCTTTTCTCTATAAAAGACGGTTCTTTCGATAGCTACCACAGGTTGGACAGATGAGGCATTTTGCACTCCAAGAAACAAGACGGAAGCATACATTGAACCCATTGCATTTATAAGATATTGTTGTCTTGAACTGAAGAAAGAAGTGATATTCAGTATTCTATACATATATATATTATCAAGAAGTTCAAAGATAATACTTATAAATTTAGAAATCTTTGTTTGTTTCATTCAACAAATKATAACTTACGTTTTGCCTCCGAGTTGCCARAATATACTCCCAAACATGAGGGAAATTCCCACGGTGAAGAGAAATCTAACTGCGGTGTAAGGAGTATTACGCCAATAGGACAACCTTTGTTTCCACAAGCAAGCCAAAGTCTGTGAGAAGAATGATTGAGAGTATTGAGTTGGGAAATAAAGGTCCTTCGATCCTGGTTTAGGGACTCCGAGCTCTTGGATGAGTGCTTTGTTTCTCCTGTATAAGCAATTTCATCATATGTTAGGAACAAATAAACGATCCATGAAACAAAGATACACTAATACTAAAATAGGTTAGCAATATTAAAATTAAGTTACCTGTATAACTCTGAGTTCCTGTAATATTCTGTAAAATCTACTCCAAGTGCTACCTCTTGTGCTGGAGTTGAGACTTCCAACATCCAAGTTGCAGGGTTGTAACCATCTGTGATTTTGTGTACTCCTTGTACACCCTCAAAATACTCGATTAGATCGCAAGAATGATGTCCCAAGGGTCCAACATATATTTCTTCACCTCCCCTTCTCATCAAGAATAGCTGCATTATAATAAAATTCATGCAAAACACATCATTAGTTTTTCTCCTTAGATGAAATAGGTAAGGCTCATCCAMAATATAGTAACCGATAGATTTTTACCTCATCGAAAGCCTCAAATATATCGATGCTAGGTTGGTGAATGGTACACACCACAGTTCTTCCTGTATCGACGGTGTTTCTAACAGTCCTCATCACAATAGCTGCAGCTCTAGCATCAAGCCCTGAAGTTGGCTCATCCATAAAGATGATAGATGGGTTTGCAACTAGTTCAACTGCNTTTTGAGCTATTAAATCTCTCCAAAAACAAAATTCGCTAGTATATTTTTAACGTAAACAAAAACAATCTATTGTATTAAAAAGAAGCGTCGAGCTCTTAAATCTGTCAAATCTCTATATAATATTACTAAAGCAATTCCCACCTTTCCATTTTTCCCTCCCAAATTTCTCTCCTAAAMACTCTTTAATTAATGATTGTATAAAAAATAATTAATGAATATAGATTAATAAATGTGCTTTGAAAATAAAATAAATTAAAGTATAAAAATTTAGTAATTGATACATAACTATTAAAAATATTAATCACAATCAAAACCTATAACTTTTAAAAAAAACTAATCACAATCAAAACCTACTTTTTAGATATTTACATTTTAAATAGATCAAAAGTTTCCATTTATATAAAAGTAATTCATAATTAATTTACAAACCGAGCATGTGCTCGGGGCTTATTTAATCTTCTATATATCTTATACTATAAGACAAGCGGATCAACGTGATGYCGACATTTGTCGCTTAGTGATTCGCTTATCTTATAGTATAATATGATATGGTATAATATGATAATAATTAAAAATAAGTTTAAAAGATTTTATTTGATATATCATGATATAAAAATATTTCTCATAATATCAAAGATATTATACTAAAAATTATTACTAAAGATATCAATGCTATTATTCTGTATATTAAATTATTTGCAGGAAATTTTTATATGATTAGATCATGCATGTTACACTTTTATATACAAAAAGATTGTAAATTTGTAATAATGCAATACAGTAATAATATACTCCCTATTATGAACATACAATAACCATTGTTACAATCTCTAAAATATTATGATCCCCTAAAAAAATCTCTAAAATATTAGTATGACATTATATATTCGAATAAATATATTGTTTATAGTTCGATAATATTTCAAAAAATCTTACGGAGTAGCATGCTTTGCTTTAGCGTAGTGAAGGATTTCACAATATTTTGCAAAGCTTATACAAAATTCTATATATACCATCTTATATTACTTATGTACTCCATAATCAGTGAAATAAAAATTAATCACATATCTTGTATAGAGTAGTATATATATCTCTTTTCTTATAAGTAATACTCCCTGTGTTTCACTGAATTCATGTCATTTCTATTTTACATGTTTGTTAATGCACAATTTACAAAATAAATGAAATATCTTTAATTATACATGAGTAAAAATTATAAAACTTGAGTTTTAATAAACTACTTGTTAATATCATATTATCATTCTAACAAAACCCCATTTGATTATATTCATTCTTAAAAATATTGACGAGAATTTAAAAGATTATTCTCACTATTAATAAATAGTGAAAATTATTCATTATGACATGAATTTAGTGTAATGGAGAGAGTACTATGGCAAGAAAAAACTTGRTTGACCTACCGAGTAGACTACCCACCCCTATTATATGGAATCCAAATCCTCTATCCCACTATTGTGTTCCATTTCATATTTCATTCAATGTAATTGATCTATCCATAGTTCCATACTATTTTTAAAAATCAATATTCTTTGATAATGTGGTGATATAAAATAAGAAATATTGATATTTAAAATAATGTAAACCAATCAGATGTAATGGAACATGAAATGAAACTCAATAATGGGGATTAATGGGATAGAGGATTTGAACCCTACATACTATAAGATGGTGTTATTTAGAATTTAATGGTCAGGATAACATTGATTTTAATACTAATTGTATCGATCTTGCTAAGGACTGCCGGGGCGTTAGTTAACCGACGTAACATATATTCCGTAAGTGGTTAAATCTATGATATTGTAGTGACTAAAATACCGATCAATAGGATGTAATTAATTTTGATTCTTTAAGTATTTCATTTTTAGTTAATTAATCTAGATTAATACCTATCGGGGCAGGCTCTATGCTATTTTGTCATTTTAGTATCTATATTTATGATATAGCTGGTCAATTATTTAATTTTTTTTGAAAGATGGTTTTACTTTCGGTACTGGCTGGGAATTCGGAAATTGTATACGATACTCATACTTAAATTTAATTAGCTCATCGTAAGTATCGGGATAATATACGATAGTTCATACAAGATGAATAGATTAATTATGTAAATGTTTTGGGCCCTTACATTTTAGGTTTAATCATTATAATTTGACCTTTTCTTATGTAGCAGCCTTCTTCATTAAATGTAAGAACTATAATCTAATGGTGTTCTAATGTCTGCCATTGCGAATCATGATAATTTTAACGTTGATTGTTATTCCAATATTTGGGGTTGAATATAAAGATAGAATTATCTTGAAACAATATGCGAGAAAAAAAGTGAAAGGAATTTCTATTATTCTATTGTGGCATTGATATCTGTAGAATTTAATCAGAAGGAAAGGATAAATAACTTATTGTAAGTTATCGTAACTTTGATATGAACGTGCAAAGTTATAGCGCTCGTATTAGAAATAAAATTATATATTATATGGCGTGTAATATAACTGAAATATTCATAAATACTAAATATAAGTACTGACAAAGTGCACACATGAATGATCGACACCTCATCACAGATTTAAGTGATTCTTTTGTGTAACCCAGAGACCAATAAAAATTAGGTGGTCTTGAACAAATGCACACTCGATGTCGATTAGGTGACTCAGAGACAAGTGTCTCGAACGGATGATTACCGGTATGTAACCGGATTGATACGCGATTCTAAAGTTCTCAGTACGTCACAGGATAGTGAATCCAAGGATATCTAATATCTAACGGAACTCATAATCCACAGGATCGAACTAATGATTTCTTAGGGAGTAATCCTTTTTCGCGGTGGGGAATTTGCGCCACCAGAATGTCTAGAGTTATCCTTAACATACGGGAACTCGCTGGTCAGGATCATAAAAGATGGATTAAATCTAAAGTGGGGACTCTACTAATACTTAGAAAATTATAGTGCTGATTTAAAGCTATTCAAAAACAATTAAGAGAAAAAAAAACTCACTTAATATTATTTGAAACGAGAATTTTTAAAGTGGGAATTAAAAAAGCAAATTTAAATTGACAAACAGTACTAATTTTTCTGTTCTTACTATTTTTTCTATTACAATTTTCCGTAGAGTCTCATAACGAAGTCAGATTCTATGTTCTTATGAAGATTAAATTTGTATTCCATAAACGTACTCATATTAATCGATAACTGAATGTAAAAACAAGTAATTTATCAAAAACATAGATTAATTACATCTCTATAGCATTTATAAGAATGTTTACTCACATTATATGATCGTTGGTGGGGGATCGGACGTTTATTATTATGATAGAGAGAGTATAGTAAGAGTAAGAGGATGTATCTTATGACTAGGAGTCAGATCATATTGCAATGGACTGTACATAGAAGGAAAATTGCTCATATATTTATTATAGAGTGTAGATGAGGTATTTTGAAGAAACTGGGTACAAACAATATTAGGAATGCGAATGACAAAAAGGGGCTACGGACAACTAAGTGCACGTCCATTTCGTTAAGTTCCTATAGACCGGATTATTGGATTCAACCGGATCGCCTACGTGATTTCCGTTGTCTAAATTAAATAAAAGATAACTGGGCTATCTCTTGATCTATGTAACATATTTTTTGGTATAATTCGCGATGATTCCTTAAGTAGTGATAATTAAGCGCAATTGAGCACAATCCTTCAAAATGGATTGTGAATGTAACTGATGATTACTCGGGAGAAGGATGATCCTTTTTAATCTGGGAGACAAAACACAATAGCTAACTCCCTCTACACTATATCTAGTTGGCGTCTATCCCATATTTATAATAAATTTGGTTGGCTATTCACATATATTAATTGTCTATTTATAATATATATTCCTACCTATATGTTAGACGAGTAATTCAATATAAAATAGTCTTATACAGAACTCTTCACCACGCAATATTGGCTCTCCAATACATTTCCTAAGACACTGTGGTGAGAATCACCATTTATTGTTTCGACAAAATGATGAGTGATAAGACAAATGGTTATGAGACTGTCGAATAATTGCTTGCAACAACGTATTGTAATTGATACAGTAGACATCGGTAGGATTTTTTCTATGTTTGTCGAGTGTAGTCAAGATGTAGCTTTACATGTGAATTATAAGATGAGAAATTTACGTCAAATCTGTTATAATAACACAGCTAAACGAAGGAATCTCATAAGTCAATTCATAGAATTTTCCTGTGCAATATATATGTATTTCACGCACAAATTCACTCATTACAACTTACTAATCCACATTCTTTTGTTTTTTTGTAACGAGTTAAGAAATCCCTATCATGCTGTGAGACATAAGGAAAATAGCAAAGTTATACGGTATGGGTCGAAAGATATGAATATATAGAGACGTATATTTGATAGCTAATTTATCTATATGACCTGGAATTATGATATTCTGTCTGAGCTCAGCATAACCGCATGTGAACTCATTAGTGGACATGTTGCACGTAATAGGACTAACAGATGATAATGAGTACATATATACTCTGGATTTACGTACTCTATTATGTAGTTTTTATGTCTAACCTTCCGCTTAAAAAACAATTGTGCGTTCGATGTACAATAAGCCTAAAACTTCTATTGGGTTTTTGGAATCAAACAAATCAGATGTATTTTTCAATATAATTCCATGCATGTGCTCATTTGCCATCGTTCATTGTGCAAGGTTTTTATAGTTACACTACATGTATACAAAGACAATTGAGAAAAAATTAATATTTTATGCTTAGATAGAGATTATAAAAATAAAATCGATATATCATCATACATATGATGTCGGCTACTCAAAAGTATTGGTCACGTGAATAAAAAAGATATAACATCACACATCGTGTAATCGAGTAAAGGAAATTCTTGGCCGTTGTAGCTATGCAAAGCGTATAGTCTATATCGCATTAATTGTTCTCGAACTGACAGTGCAAGAAGGCAGATATTGTGGAGATTCAGAAGACATCTGCAAGCATATACAGGAATGTTCAGTCATAGACTAATAGATGCAAAATCCAATTCATAAATTTCTTTTACGGACTTGTTTTTGTTTAAGCTCTATATAGGCCTCAAGTTTGTGTGTTGCTCTCTACAAAGGCTCCGCTTTCTGGAGTTAGGTAGTGGATAATTCGGCCCGACCATGAAACTCCTTGTGTCAACGGCTCTCTGTTAGCTACTCCCAAGTATAGCTCTTAATTAAATCCTACACCTATACTTAGCTATCGATATCGCGATCGCTCTGGATATATGTGTACACATATGATTCACATCGTCCAATTTTACACATCGCACATACGAAACAAATCTTGGATCTTTTATTATGGACTAATTAAAGTTAGGTCAGACTCAATGCTTCAGTATTCTTTTCTTACCCTAAAGTGGTTTATCAAATTACAATTTTGAGACATAGTTCATGACTCATAACAATAGTTATGGCAAATATAGAAACTTCACACCACAATCAATCAGGTATAACTGAACTTAACACTATAAGTATTACACTCATCTATAGATGGTTTTCATCGCAAGATGTAATTATCGAATTTTTCGCATAAGTCCTGCATTATTGTTCTATTATGAGTGGACTCATCTAAAAATTGGTTTAATTCATCACATGCACTATGTTTTCTTACATTTTATTTTGTTTTGTATATGTTGTCAGTCCATAACTCTTCAATTGTATTATTAGATTGGCTTAACCGATTTTACAGCCCATCAATTACCGGGTTATGATAACGACGGACAGAATAATGAGTTAAAAACATAAAGATTACCCTCAAGATATTTTTGAGTTCATTAATATCATCACTTATTTAGGTTTTGAGTACTAATATTTGTACGCCTTCTCTCTATAAATGTTCATTTTAATAAGAAAAACAATTTATGCGACGCTTGGTGAAGAAACACGCTCACTGTCAATTGATATTATATATTTTCCCTACAGTTATTACATTCGGAATTTTCTAATATTGTAGCTCTCGTGAGGATAATTACAAGCTCACACGGATGGGAGGTTATATAAACATAAGAAGGGATGTGTGGGTGCATCGTAATGTACCCGTGTAGACTTGGATTAGTGATTTTGAATTATATATATGGTTGCATATCACAAAAATCAAAGGAAGTGTGTAGAGAATGGTATAATAGGGGCAAATCATTTGGTCACGGACTATTCTCCTCTTTTGGACTTTAGTAGGTTCGATAATAAGCTTTCGGTGTTCCTTTCCTGTTGGCTGTTAACTGAAAGGGTTGAGAGTTACCGATACTAAATGCTCATTATGAAATAAAATATATTTTTTTTTTAATATTATATGTTAATGCATTTTTACGAAAACTATCTAAAGCTCGTTGTTTAATAATTGTTGGGTTTGTATTCTTCCGCCTGGATCATCGACACGTTGTTGTTAAGATGTAACACCCTGGGTTGATAACAACGTGCGCAACAGGAGAAGTAGATAATAATTTATATACTTTTTGTTGAGCAGGAATTTTACTGAGATAATTTCTATTTTTGTTACCACTACTTTAACATTTAATATAAAGTACTATAATAGTACTCTTCATTGTGATTCGCCTCTATTGCTCTTAATTTATTGAGGCCTTATTGGCTAAGTATAATGTTATGCTGGCTAACAATTTTGACTAATGTGTAGTATTTTATTGACTGCGGATACATTCGAGTACGCAAACTTTAATGATATGTATTTAGACTACATCTAAGTGTTACAACGCAAGTTTTAATTGTGGTCATAAGTTTTCGGAACCACTTTCGATTACTATAAGATTTCTGCTCTCATTGCTAGTTTATACTTAATATCAGTACTGCTCGTTTCACGTATCAATGGTTGTAATGCGTAGTTATCTAATGTTCACATTTAATATATACAATAATTTATGCACAAGTTTCGGTAGATTGTACTATTGAACATGTACACGACACTAATTATTCCCTAAATTTATTACGCATCACCCCAAATAGTAATTTAAGTTGTTATTCTTATCACCCAACACATATCTTTCTCGGCTTCTATTTAAGATGATATGTGTTTTGTTTAAGCTTTGTGACATGTGGATAAATTTGCATACAGTTCGTCAAAGCTTTAATTCGTGTGCGAAGTTTTTTGGAAAGACTAGATAGAATAGAGTTACTCGGGATAATGATTTATGTTTTGGCCATGTCCGTTTGAGTCAGTATTCTCTTGGTCAAATTGGTATCTGTATAGTTTTGTATAATTCAGATATACTTAAATTTTAGATTGTGAGATTGTGGTTTACACACTTTGAAATGCCATATAAGAGATAATTGTTATACTTTGTTTATTCAAATGCAATATAACATAATAAATTGGATGGATGTGACTAAGTTTGGGTATGGAAAATAATAGATATTGAAATTGGATATGTGATTGAAAGAAAGTTTATTAGATTAGATAATGTATGGGGGTATAGTAATCCGTAGAATACATCAATCAAAGTAGTTAGGATCTAAAAAATTAAAATAAGTATTAAATGGTGGTATAAAAAGCGGTAAAAAAGATTATGATGTTGAAATAAAAGAGAATTAGGAACTGATAAGCATTTTTATTTAAATTAGTCGGTATAAGTACTGCGAAAAAATAGACAGTGTACTATATAATAATATTCTCTATAAAATGTCGGAGAGGTAGTTGTAGTTACTATCTCATCGTTTACTGTAAATTTGAGCACAATGTTCTTATTTAATTTGTTTGAATATTCATCTCTAAAATCAACTAGTTAAAAACAAGAGGAACTTATTCTCTATTATAAGCATGTTAAGGAAGTCATTGTATTAGATATAATAAAAGGGATACGTATAAATAGTAATGAGGCAGATATGAGGTTACTTAATAGGAATATTTACGTTCAACTTTAAATAAAAATTACAATCATTTAGGTATAGATAGAGTTATTTCGGAGTTGGGTGGTGTTGTATTTTGCTGGATGGGGGACCTCTGGGAGGATGGATAATACAGGGTCTTTAAAAATGGGTTGCATTTTTATTTAGTTATTATGTCAAAGAACTTCAAAGTATATCATATTCTCCTTTAATGAATCATAACCCTAATCTATTTATGGATAAGAATTGTAAACGAGATGTCTTAACAGCAGAACATAGATTCTCAATAAGATGCGTATATAGAATGTATGGACGGTTAGGTGTTAAATGACAAAAACAAATATAACATACGGTCATAGACCTTTTTTAGAAAATCAAGCACTATGCTTATGGGTGAAGGTATGGATGCACTTTTGTGTCATGAGATATAAAGTTAAAGTCAATTAAGAAGTTGTAATATATTTTTTGGCTGGTATCGTAGTTAGATATGTGACTAATTTATTGTTTTAAACAGATGGGCTTATCTTGTGACGATGTCTCGTCATAAGTCGCACGTATAATATACGTGAGCAGAAACTAAACCATAGAGGGTCCAAGCAATGGGCATGGTAGTAGTCCATTTCCACCATCCTGGAATTCTCTGTTTTCAACAACAAAGAAAGGATTAGTTATAAGTCACATGAAAGTAAATTTTTGTTGTTACAATAAAGAATACATAGTTGATTTGTGTTAAGGTTATTAGTGCACTTTTGATCATCATATGATATGTCATTTATTTTTGTCATATGATAAATGATACAATATTCTTAGATAGTTAAGGTTGATTGGAAGGAATTTATTTCTAATAATTGAGGACTGACTAGAGGAACATACCGGCTTTGGGATGATAATCCAGAGAAAGATTCCATATTCCGTAGAATGCAGCAGCAACAATGGCAGCAACGTGGTGATTAGGGTGATTGCGACAGCCATCATGCGTAGAATGTGAAGTAAAGGAGGGTGAAGAACTGTAGAACAAGTACCAGAAAAATTTACCAACTGTCCAGTCAAACCTATCATAGCATACACTATGATACCATATGCTGCTGCTTGCATAAAGATATATGGTATTTTCAACCACCTGAAAATTAAGGAATAGAAAATTTAGAATCTAAACTTAATTGCTATGATTATATATGCAACATTGTGTTCAAGAATTCGTGGCACAATTACCTGAGCTAGAGCATAAGGCAATGCTGAGTACATTCCCGTGCTTTTCTCTATAAAGACGGTTCTTTCGATTAGCTACCGGTTGGACAGATGAGGCATTTTGCACTCCAAGAAACACGGAAGCATACATTGACCCATTGCATTTATAGATATTGTTGTCTTGAACTGAAGAAGAAAGTGATATTCAGTATTCTATAACATATAATATTTATCAAGAAGTTCAAAGATATACTTATAAATTTAGAAATCTTTTGTTTGTTTCATTCAACAAATTATACTTACGTTTTGCCTCCGAGTTGCCAGAATATACTCCCAAACATGAGGGAATTCCCACGGTGAGAGAAATCTAACTGCGGTGTAAGGAGTATACGCCAATAGAACACTTTGTTTCACAAGCAAGCCAAAGTCTGTGAGGAAGAATGATTGAGAGTATTGAGTTGGGAATAAAGGTCTTTCGATCCTGGTTTAGGGACTCCGAGCTTTGGATGAGTGCTTTGTTTCTCTTGTATAAGAAATTTCATCATATGTTAGGAAAAATAAACGATCCATGAAACAAAGATACACTAATCTAAATAGGTTAGCAATATTAAAATTAAGTTACTGTTTAATCTGAGTTCCTGTATATTCTGTAAAATCTACTCCAAGTGCTACCTTGTGCTGGAGTTGAGATTCCACATCCAAGTTGGCAGGGTTGTAACCATCTGTGATTTTGTGTATCTTGTAACATCAAAATACTCGATTAGATCGACAGAATGATGTCCAAGGGTCCACATATATTTCTTCACTCCCTTCTCATAAGATAGCTGCATATATAAAATTCATGCAAACACATATTAGTTTTTTCTCCTTAGATGAAATAGGTAAGGCTCATCCACAATATAGTAACCGATAGATTTTTACTCATCGAAAGCTCAAATATATCGATGCTAGGTTGTGAATGGTACACACACAGTTTTCCTGTATCCGCGGTGGTTTAACAAGTCTCATCACAATAGCTGGCGCTTCTAGCATCAAGCCTGAAGTTGGCTCATCCATAAGATGATAGATGGGTTTGCAACTAGTTCAACTGCGATTGTAAGTCTCTTTTCGTTGTTCTGTTGAGAGACCACTCACACTGGAAGACCTATAGTGCTCTCAATGTGTTAGCTCACTATCTCACTCTTCCACAAACATCTACATATATAAAGAAACAAGGTCAGAAATTTTAAGTTCATACAATCATCATCATAAACACTTGAACAATAAGACAACATCTACCTCTCTTGTTTTGACATCAATCACGGGGACAAACGAAGCCACGCAGAGTAAAACAAAGATTCATGGACAGTAACATGGGGAGAGTGGATATCATTTTGCTCACAGTATCCTGAATTCTAGCAAAAGTTTCTTGCTTTTTGGGGTAGCCTGAAATCTTAATTCTCATCAATGTATCTCCAGTTTTCCTACCGGACAGAAATCCATGAGGGTGGTCTTTCCAGCACGACTTGACCCATGAGAGCTGTCAGACTCTTGGCCTAAAGGCTCCATGACTTCCTTTAGGAGCTCCAATTTATCTTCCTCAACCTTGGTCTTTCATTTCCTGCAAATTTTGGATGCAATTTATTGTTTTAGTCCTATTTCTCTATATTAGTAAATGTGTATTAGAAAACCGAATTGTGTGAATTGTGTCATTCATTACCTGTGGCATATCAACAGAATATCGACATCATCAAAAGTGATGGAATGTTGCTCGAAGGGAAGGACATTCCTCGTTTTTTCGGTTGTGCTTCAGCAACAATTTCATGTCCATTTCTCTTGTGGCTTGTGCCATCTCCAAGGAACCTCCGTTCCATTGTTTTTTCTTTGTCGTCATCATCATCTGGAATTGCTTGTGCTTTCAAAGCTGAAATTTCAACCACAATATTAGCTTAATTCTTTGTAAAAGAGGGAAATTCATTAAATGTGAGCATGTTTTTACGGCAAGGTAATGAAGAGTACGTACGATTGAGGAAAGTGAGGAGCGATGTGTAGAGAGAATTGGAGAAATGACAATCCAGCTAAGGCCCGCACGATCCAATACCAGTACGCATATGGGAAAATCTCTGTTAGTCATGCTTTCGACTCCAACTGATACATTCTTCCCTGGAGCCATTGTGAGAGTAGAAGGTAGGTAAAGTTAAAGACAAGTTCTATGATTAAGGGAAGCAAATCATAACATAATTGCATGAATGTGAAGATTCATACATGATCCAACTGTGTCCAAGGAACTCATTGAAGAACGGCGTTCTGAGCATACATCAATGGTGACACCAGTAACCCAAATCACCATGACTTTACATCTCTTGTTGAAAATGAAAGCAACCATAAGCATCAAGGGTTAAATCATTAAGCAAATTTCTTCACTTTGATATATTTTTAGAGAATTATAAAGTTTATGAGTGTCATACTTCTTGAAAGATAATCCACCAAGGCAAAAGTGTGGAGCAATGCAATGATCCGAATGTGTTTGCAACAATCATATTTCTTCCTAGTGCTCCAATGGCTCTAAAAGAGCAGAAGCCATCTGATTTACAAGTATTAAATGAGGTACATCTTAAATAACCTGCATAGAGGAATTTTCATTAGATAAACATGCTAAAGTTATGAGTTAGGATGAATGAAATGGAAGACTTAGGAGTTAGTACCTTGCAATTAGGGTCAATCCGATGACATATATGTGATGAAAGTCCAAACAGACATTCAAAGAATGTTATTGGGATCTTAAGGACCAACTCGGAAGAGAATAAGCCCATCCGGGAAGAACAGCAGATCGCGGTGCTTATAAAACACGGAAGCTTAGCTATGGTCATGGACATTTCTGCCATACCATTAAACATAATCATCACATGCGAAAACAGTGCCAGTGAAGATTGCACCATCGGAGGTGTCGTTTTTAGGCATTTTGGTGCGGAAGAAGACGGTCATTGCATTAAAGACATTATAGTAAGCTGTTATACACAATTCACAATAACATTATTAGAATCATCATAGGTAAGTTCCTTATCAAATTAGTAATAATGGTGCAAAATGAAGGAACCTGAAATAGCTTGAAGATGTAAACAAAGGAATTCCTCTCTCAACAAAAATTCTCTAGACATACAAGCTTTGAGATATTCTTTTGCTCCAACACCTATTGGTGTGTCGTTAGAGCGGCGGATGGTTTTTACTCTTTCGATGGCACACTAACTCTTGAGCAATTTTTCTCCCAACATGAAAGAGTGAAATGCTCTGCAAATTCTTTTGATGGGATGAAACGATAAGGCTCATTCCTTATCCAATATTGTTGCTGATCTTTCTTTGAAGTGACCTAATTAACAAAAACTCACATTAGGAACAATCGAAAACCACACTTGTTAATGTTCTAGGAAAAGGCTTTGACATTGGCTACTCACTTCTTGCAAGAAATCAGCAACACCTTTTCTGTCGGGACACTGGAACCATGGACTCAAAGAATCAAGCACATATTCACGAGGACTTGGTACATAAGAGGCCATCGACAGAAGGATGATATCATCGAAAAGGTTGTATGTTTCGGGAGCAGGCTGTAGGAGAGAAATGACAGCGGTTCCATTGAGAATATGGACTGATTGTCGGATTGAGTTCACTATTTGGAATGTTGTTGAACTGTCCAACCAGTTGATATCTCATCCATAAACAATGCCTTAGCAGGACCAACCAGCATTTCTCCAGTAGTAACTCGCTTTCTTTGTCCTCCTGCTGAATACCCTTATCATTTCGTCTCCAACCATTGTATCAGCACAGACTTCTAGTCCAAAATCTGCAAAGTTGTATATATTAGCCTCAAATATATGAAATCATTACATGAACTTTAATTAAATAATGGAGAAGTCTATAGCTAGCAACTTTAGGATATAATCCGTAACGACATTTTCCTCTTCGCCTCAACTGCTTGAAGCTAAAGGAATCGCAAAGTAATGAAATTAGCACACATAATTAATACATTAGTGTTGTGTAGGAAACATTTTCGTAACATAATGTCCTGTTTCATCTCTGTTTTTATCTAGTCTTGTACACTAACAACGAGTGAAGTCTAAGAATTAAATTCTACCAATATGATTGAATATTTGTTTTATCATGTAAATCAGATTGTCATGTTTTCAATCCATTCATGAAAGATCAATGTCGCGGTCAGGCTTATGTTTTGCCTCCTTTTCCTCCTAGATAACTCAGCTAACATTTCTGCAAAATTACACGGAATGTGTAAAGAAATCAGTCATCCATCAAAACCTCAAAAATAATATCGTAATTAGTTAATAATTACACAAAGTGTAGAAAATAACTAACCATAACGGTATCGACACCTGAAATCTGGCAGCATAAGCAAGTTTCTCTCACAGTCATCTCACCAATATGTAATCATGTTGGCTAATGTAGGCTGCTGTTCTTTGTGGCACAAACTCGTTCATGTCATGTCATTGTATGTCACTCTTCCAGAAACTGTTTATCAACAATAAATTATTATTATTATTATTATTATTATGACAAATCAAACTACCACAAAAGATTTTAAGAAAAAATAGTGGAAAATCGAGCTGAATGTTTTATATTAAAATATTATTTTCCGTAGTTGTTAGTTTGTTACGATGATTTTATGTATAGACTACCAAGTTGAATTTTGTTACCGCAATGCTTTTTTTTGAAATCAAATATGACTACAATATTATAACTAAGTTCAATTATTTGAAATTTTTGATGAAGTACAATCTATTGTTGAATGTTGAATATGACTTTTTTATTAGTAATAACTAACGATGCCAACCCGGTATAAGAGATATCACATATCTCTTGCTATCTCATATATTATATCGTATATATTATTATGTATGTAATCACCTTTGGTATATAATCTTCGATTTTATATTTTCGTATATATTTTGATTCATATATTTCAAAGATGATTACATAATAATATCTACGATATAATATATGAGATAAAAAAAGATATGAAATATCTGTTATAGTCGACAAGCCTATGCTAAGAATTATGCTTAGAACAAGTCCATGAGGGACGTATGAGGTTTCTATCTACCATTGGATGACTAAAGGATAGAAATTCGACATAGTTCTTAGAGTTGTAAATAAGAAGCCAAAATGATATAATTTGACAAAATTTCACATTTGTTACACTGATTTGTTCGTGATTTTGTCATAGATTCACAAATTATTATCATTTTAAGAAATATTTTGTCATAAATGTGTTACTTATATGACTTGTATATGTACAAAATCGTGTTTGAAAACAAAAAAGAAAACTTTGTATTCACCTTGAGTGTTTTGTCAAGCTTTCCTGATAAAGCTAGTAGTAGAGATGTTTTCCCAGAACTTGGAGGACCCAATAACAATGTCATCCTGCAAATAAAGATCACATATAAAAATTTTCATTAATAATTAAAATAATTTACTGAGTATGTTATTTAATCCAATTAATTACTAAAAAAAAAAATACCTATTAGGCTTAATAATTCCACTAACATCATGAAGAATAGTTAGATGCTTCTTTCTGCTAGGAAGTATGTGCAAAGTATTCAAGAAACCTTCAACAATATTTGTCAAGAAATTAACAAATGACGGCAATGCTCTGCTTCCCACGTATACTTCTGCCTCGATATTCAAATTCTCGTATCTCACTTCGATCGTCGGGATATCTATCCCAACCCTGAATTCAAAACCAAACAACCCACACGATCATTTAATTATCGTGTTTGAAAACTGACAACAAAAAAGTGAAAAATCAGCGGGCCCCTGCCTTACCTTTCAGTTCTGTTTCATTCACAAATTATAATTACGTTTTGCCTCCGAGTTGCCAGAATATACTCCCAAACATGAGGGAATTCCCACGGTGAGAGAAATTAACTGCGGTGTAGGAGTATACGCCAATAGGAAACTTTGTTTCACAAGCAAGCCAAAGTCTGTGGAAGAATGATTGAGAGTATTGAGTTGGGAAATAAAGTTCCTTCGATCCTGGTTTAGGGACTCCGAGCTCTTGGATGAGTGCTTTGTTTCTCCTGTATAAGCAATTTCATCATATGTTAGGAACAAATAAACGATCCATGAAACAAAGATACACTAATCTAAAATGGTTAGCATATTAAAATTAAGTTACCTGTATAACTGAGTTCCTGTAATATTCTGTAAAATCTACTCCAAGTGCTCCTCTGTGCTGGAGTTGAGACTTCCAACATCCAAGTTGCAGGTTTGTAACCATCTGTGATTTTGTGTATCCTGTACACCATCAAAATACTCGATTAGATCGCAGAATGATGTCCAAGGGTCCAACATATATTTTTCACCTCCCTTCTCATAAGAATAGCTGCATTTAATAAATTCATGCAAAACACATATTAGTTTTTCTCCTTAGATGAATAGGTAAGGCTCATCCACAATATAATACGATAGATTTTTACTCATCGAAAGCCTCAATATATCGATGCTAGGTTGGTGAATGGTACACACACAGTTTTCCTGTATCGACGGTGTTTCTAACAGTCTCATCACAATAGCTGGCAGCTCTAGCATCAAGCCTGAAGTTGGCTCATCCATAAAGATGATAGATGGTTTTTGCAACTAGTTCAACTGCGATTTGTAAGTCTCTTTCGTTGTTCTGTTGAGAGACCACTCACACTGGAAGACCTATGTGCTCTCAATGTGTTTAGCTCAATAGTCCATCACCTCTTCACAAACATCTACATATATAAAGAAACAGGTCAGAAATTTTAAGTTCATAACAATCAATCATCATAACACACTTTGAACAATAAGACAACAATCTACCTCTCTTGTTTTGACATCAACATCAGGGACAAACGAAGCACGCAGAGTACAACAGAAGATTCATGGACAGTAATGGGGAGAGTGGATATCATTTTGCTCACAGTATCCTGAATTCTAGCAAAAGTTTCTTGCTTTTTGGGGTAGCCTGAAATCTTAATTCTCACTCAATGTATCCTCCGTTTTCCTACCGGCAAGAAATCATGAGGGTGGTTTTCCAGCACACTGACCCCCATGAGAGCTGTCAGAATCCTGGCCTAAAGGCTCCACTGACTCCTTTTAGGAGCTGTCCAATTTATCTTCCATCACACTTGGTCTTCATTTCTGCAAATTTTGGATGCAATTTAATTGTTTTAGTCCTATTTCTCTATATTAGTAAATGTGTATTAGAAAACGAATTGTGTGAATTGTGTCATTCATTACCTGTGGCATATAACAGAATATCGCATCATCAAAAGTGATGGAATGTTGCTCGAAGGGAAGGACATTCCTCGTTTTTTCGGTTGTGCTTCAGCAACAATTTCATGTCCATTTCTTTGTGGCTTGTGCCATCTCAAGGAATCCGTTCCATTGTTTTTCTCTTGTCGTCATCATCATCTGGAATTGCTTGTGCTTTCCAAAAGCTGAAATTCAACCACAATATTAGCTTATTCTTTGTAAAAGAGGGAAATAATCATTAAATGTGAGCATGTTTTAACGGACAAGGTAATGAAGAGTACGTACGATTGAGAAAGTGAGAGCGATAGTGTAGAGAGAATTGAGAAATGACAAATCCAGCTAAGGCCAGCACCGATTACCAGTACGCATATGGGAAAATATCTGTTAGTCATGCTTTCGACTCCAACTGATACATTCTTCCTGGAGCCATCTGTGAGAGTAGAAGGTAGGTAAAGTTAAAGACAAGTTCTATGATTAAGGGAAAGCAAAATCATAACATAATTGCATGAATGTGAAGATTCATACATGATCCAACTGTGTCCAAGGAACTCATTGACAGAACGGCGTTCTGAGCATACATCAATGGTGAACACAGTAACCCCAAATCCACATGACTTTACATCCTCTGTTGAAAATGAAAAGCAACCATAAGCATCAAGGGTTAAATCATTAAGAAAATTTCTTCACTTTGATATAATTTTATAGAGAATTATAAAGTTTATGAGTGTCATACTTCTTGAAAGATAATCCACCCAAGGCAAAAGTGTGAGCAATGCAATGATCCGAATGTGTTTGCAACAATCATATTTCTTCCTAGTGCTCCAATGGCTCTAAAAGAGCAGAAGCCATCTGATTTACAAGTATTAAATGAGGTACATCTTAAATAACCTGCATAGAGGAAATTTTCATTAGATAAACATGCTAAAGTTATGAGTTAGGATGAATGAAATGGAAGACTTAGGAGTTAGTAACCTTGCAACATTAGGGTCAAATCGATGACATAATATTGATGAAAGTCCAAACAGCACATTCAAAGAATGTTATTGGGATCTTAAGGACCAACTCGGAAGAGATAAGCCATCCAGGGAAGAACAGCAGATCGCGGTGCTTATAAAACACGGAAGCTTAGCTATGGTCATGGACATTTCTGCCATACATTAAACATAATCATCACCACTGCGAAAACAGTGCACCAGTGAAGTTGCACCATCGGAGGTGTCGTTTTTAGGCATTTTGGTGCGGAAGAAGACGGTCATTGAAATTGACATTATAGTAGCTGTTTAACCAATTCAACAAATAAATTATTAGAAATTATCTAGGTAATGTCTTCTTTCAAATTAGTAATAATGGTGCAAAATGAAGCAAACCTGAAATAGCTTGAAGATGTAAACAAAGGAATTCCTCTTATCAACAAAAATTCTCTAGACATACAAGCTTTGAGATATTCTTTTGCTCCAACACCATATTGGTGTGTCGTTAGAGCGGCGGATGGTTTTTCTTTATCGAATGGCATACTCCTTGAGCAATTTTTTCTCCCAACATGAAAGAGTGAAATGCTCTGCAAATTCTTTTGATGGGATGAACGATAAGGCTCATTCCTTATCCAATATTGTTGCTGACTTTTCTTGAAGTGACCTATTAACAAAAACATCACATTGGAACAATCGAAACCACACTGTTAATGTCTCTAGGAAAAAGGCTTTGACATTGGCTATCACTTCTTGCAAGAAATCAGCAACACCTTTTCTGTCGGGACACTGGAACCCATGGACTCAAAAATCAAGCACATATTCACGAGGACTTGGTACACAATGAGGCCATCCGACAGAAGGATGATATCATCGAAAAGGTTGTATGTTTCGGGAGGGGCGGCTGTAGGAGAGAAATGACCGCGGTTCCATTGAGAATATGGATGATTGTCGGATTGAGTTCACTATTTGGAATGTTGTTGAACTGTCCAAACCAGTTGATATCTCATCCTAAACAATGCCTTAGCAGGACCAACCAGCATTTCTCCAGTAGTAACTCGCTTTCTTTGTCCTCTGAAATACCCTTATCATTTGTCTCCAACCATTGTATCAGCACAGACTTCTAGTCCAAAATCTGCAAAGTTGTATATATTAGCCTCAAATATATGAAATCATTACATGAACTTTAATTAAACATAATGGAAAGTCTATAGCTAGCAACCTTTGGATATAATCCGTAACGACATTTCCTCTCGCCTCAACTGCTGAAGCCTGAAAGGAATCGCAAGTATGAAAATTAGCACACATAATTAATACATTAGTGTTTGTAGGAAAATTTTCGTAACATAATGTCCTGTTTCATCCTCTGTTTTATCTAGTCTTGTACACTAACAACGATTGAAGTCTAAGATTAAATTCTACCAATATGATTGAATATCATTCGTTATTATCATGTAAATACAGATTGTCATGTTTTCAATACTTCATGAAAAGATCAATGTCGCGGTCAGGCTTATGTTTGCCTCCTTTTCCTCCTAGATAACTCAGGCTAACATTTTGCAAAATTACATCGAATGTGTAAGAAAAAGTCATCCATCAAACCCTCAAAATAATCATCGAATTAAGTTAATAATTACACAAAGTGTAGAAAAATAACTAACCATAACGGTATCCGACACCTGAAATCTGGCAGCATAGCAAAGTTTCTTCTCACATTCATCTCACCAATATGTACATCATGTTGGCTAATGTAGGCTGCTGTTCTTTGTGGCACAAATCGTTCATGTCATGTCCATTGTATGTCCTCTTTCAGAAGTGTTTCAACAATAAAATTATATTTATTATTATTATTATTAATGACAAATCAAACTACACAAGATTTTAAAGAAAAAATAGTGGAAAATCGAGCTGAAATGTTCTATATTAAAATATTATTTTCCGTAGTTGTTAGTTTGTTACGATGATTTTATGTATAGACTACCCAAGTTGAATTTTGTTACCAAGATTTTTAACTTTTTAAAGACTTATTGTATTTTTCCATTTCTTCTTATAAGTTTGCAGTTTTTCAACATTTGAAAATGATAGATTATGCTGCATATGTGACTAGTACTTTTGCTCATGTACTACACGAGTTTAATTGACCACTCGGCTCCGATACACATTTTTATCATATATACTCAGTACTCGTTAACATTTACTCTGTTTAATGTTCCATCTTTAACAATAATCTTCTGCATATTGTTGTTACCTTATTCTAATTTAATAGACACCATCTTAATTAGTAGTTTCTTACAAACAATAATCTTTGGCTTCATTAGAAATGTTGTTGTACATAAGTACATGACTACATGTACTTCTGTGCAAAGTTTTTTGAAAGCTAAGAGAGTTCGAATAAGYTGTTTTGCTGCCTTTGCGACTGTCAAATTGATCTTAGTCTTGTATACAGATACRATACGAGTGTTCTTGAATGCAACAAGGCTTAATTGTTATTGATTCCAAATGCAACATTCATTGCACATTAATTTGAATGACATRCCTGTAGAAGTTTTAGTTATTGTAGGTGATYGTATCATCACAAGAGTCACATAATTAAGCTTAATGTAGCGGAAAAATTGATGCTTGAATAAATTGAACTAAAACTTTTATTTAATTTCTTAGTTGCGATGCTTAACTATAATTATATAATACATGTTGCATTGTTACATATATATACCATCATTAATTTGTTGATATTCATCTAAACAAAAGAATTTTTTAAGAGTACAAATTAAAAAGGACTATAAGTGAAATAAGTTATCAATCACTACAAAATCAAAATTTGTATGTACTTGCTGATAGACTATGTTCCGCCCAAAATGGCGTTGCAAGTATTGCTCAAAATCAATCTCTCCGATCATCTCTTTTGGAAGTTGAAGGTCTTAACAGCGAATGCAAAGATGGTTGCAAAGAGGACGGCGAAGGCAACAATTATCCCTGCAACACCTCCTAGGAAGTCATGCTTGAAATCAAAGTAGTTCTCAATGAATCCTTTGACTGTCTTATCGTCTATGTAGGGGCTATCTGTGACGATGTCTGTCATGTCTCCGAATTGTGAAGCCACTAAACCATAGAGGGTCCAAGCCAATGGGCATAGGTAGTAGTACCATTTCCACCATCCTGGAATTCTCTGTTTTACAACAACAACAAAGAAAGGATTAGTTATAAGTCACATGAAAAGTAACATTTTTGTTGTTACAATACAGAATACATAGTTGATTTAGTGTTAAGGTATTAGTGCACTTTTGATCATACATATGATATGTCATTTATTTTTGTCATATGATAAATGATACAATATTCTTAGCATAGTTAAAGGTTGATTGGWAGGAATTTATTKCTAATAATATGAGGACTGAACTAGAGGAACATACCGGCTTTGGGATGATAAAYCCAGAGAAAAGATTCCATATTCCGTAGAATGCAGCAGCAACAATGGCAGCAACGTGGTGATTAGGGGTGATTGCGACAGCCATCATGCCGTAGAAYGTGAAGTAAAGGAGGGTGAAGAACATGTAGAACAAGTACCAGAAAAATTTACCAACTGTCCAGTCAAACCCTATCATAGCATACACTATGATACCATATGCTGCTGCTTGCATAAAGATATATGGTATTTCAACCAACACCTGAAAATTAAGGAATAGAAAATTTTAGAATCTAAACTTAATTGCTATGATTATATATGCAACATTGTTCAAGAATTCGTGGCACAATTACCTGAGCTARAGCATAAGGCAATGCTGAGTACATTCCCGCTGCCTTTTCTCTATAAAAGACGGTTCTTTCGATAGCTACCACAGGTTGGACAGATGAGGCATTTTGCACTCCAAGAAACAAGACGGAAGCATACATTGAACCCATTGCATTTATAAGATATTGTTGTCTTGAACTGAAGAAAGAAGTGATATTCAGTATTCTATACATATATATATTATCAAGAAGTTCAAAGATAATACTTATAAATTTAGAAATCTTTGTTTATGAAGAGGTGGGGTTAGCGGAAGACGCGGGACAAAAATGACAACACTCTGATACCAGATATGGTTTGAGTGAATAAGAAAGCTTAATTTATATTCATGAACATCAATATACTTATATATACATGGAAATCGTCAATCAACTTCTATGTTCACTAAAATATACATGAAATCAAATATATACGAAATTATAAGACGAAGAATTATATACAAAGTTGATTAATAGTATATCTAGATATATACCTGAGACAAACAAGAGTATGTGATATCTCTTATAAACCTTACAATAGAATAGGTGCTTATAAGCTGAGCAGCTTTGAGTTCAACTCGGTCAAAACTCATTTGAACGCTTGATTAATTGCTCAAATTTACTAACTTACATACAACAATTTATTTTCTATAATTATTTTGAAAACAAAAGTTTCGTCGCATCATAAAACATAATCACAATTAACTTAAAAATATTCGTGCGTAGATTTCAAGAGGGCAAAAACAGTAAACGAAACAGCTCGTGATTGACTCGTTTGTTCAAATCTAACGAGCACGACCAGGCACCTAGGCCTAGATGTATATGTTGTATAACCGTAACATCCTTATTATGTAGCATAGGGTAGGGATGATTATCGGTCGAACCGAGTCCGAGCTTTGTACATGTTGTTTAAGTTTTTCGAGTCGAACCGGAGCCTTGAAAATTATCGAACCGGATTAATCGAAGTCCGAAGCTTTGACCAGCGTTGACGACCTTTAAGAACGTTCCGAACAAAGTTATGCTATTAATTATATTCTTGGTTCTAATCGTCTTCTTTTGAATTTCCTTCTTAAAGTTTTCTTCGATTTTTTTTTTGTTCATATTTTTATGTAAAAGATTTGTTAACCTCTCATATGTAATAATAAGCAAGATATTTATTATTATGTATTTTGCAGAAATAAAAAAAAAAAAAAAAAAAAAAAAAAAAAAAAAAAAAAAAAAAAAAAAAAAACAAAAAAAAATAATATATTATTTTTTAATATAAAAATAATTAACGAGCTGTTCCGAGCTTTCGAGCCGAAACCGCTCTAGTGTCAGCTTGGTTCAATTAGCTTCAGAAACGAGGGCTGAACTCCAACCGAGCGAGCTCAGAACTGTTTCCGCGAACGAGGCCGAAGCACTTTCGACGAACACTTAACTGCATAACCAATAAAAAAAGAATTACAGGCAAAATGTATAAACCAGCTCTGTTATTAAACTATGAAGCATGACATCAATGTTTCCTGTACACCTCACCATCTTTGCAACTATACTAATATATTCACAAATATTGAACTATCATAATCAACCATATACACATACCCTTCACATCATCATAAAAACCTAAACAACAGTAACATCAATCACTCTAAACACTATTGTCTAGAAGACAAATATAACTCCCACCCTAGCAAAGGAATATACATATATTGCTTGAGAACAAAAAAACAAAAAAAATCTTCTATTGGAACATCAAAATAACATATATAAAATTATGTACATATACTTCGCAACAATAAAAAAACATAAAAAACCATGACAACAACATTATAACGAAATAACTAATTGAGATCGAAACAATAACAATTCAAGATAATAGATTGCCTCATATCCCGATTTTGAATTGGGAAAATAAACGTATTAAATACCAAAGAATAAGATTTTTTAAATTTTTATCTAAAAAAAAATAACAATATTATCGAAGCAAGCAGAAGACCTGAATCGGCCGACAATACATACACTTCAAAGTCGACTCAATTCACGCCGAAATCGCGAAGCTATGCATTAGGCCCGCCATCGCATGAAGCTCCACACACCGCACAACATTCCGTAATTCCTACTAATACAAATACTTCATCTTAAAAAAAGATGAAAAAAACAAAAAAAAAAAAAGTTGTCGGTATTGAAGAGCACGCTGCTGTCATTCATATAAGTCATCACCTCTTTGTCATTTTTTATTCACACAATTCAACTTCATTCATTTCATTTTTGCCTGTTTCTCTTCACAACATAAAATAACGTTGATCAAGTAAATGTGACAAACAATTAACTCATCATTATAATTAAGTCGAGCTGAGTTTTTGAAGTGGAGCATAATTAATCAAGGACGGTGCTGATATATCAAAGTTAGGCGGGAAGCCTGAGCGGAACAGCTCGGTGTGGAGGAGCCAAGTCGGACGTTTCTCGCAGTCGGCATAGAGAGGGGACGACGAGGAGGCTCTAAAATGGGCTGCCCTCGAGAAACTGCCCACCTACGGATAGAATAGAAAGGATACTGACTGCGTCCCCTGAGTGGGAAACGAGATCGATGTCGAGTCTCTCGGTTTTTCATGACAAGAAGAACTTGTTCAGAGGCTGATCAATTGTTCGAGGAGGATAACGAGAAGTTCCTGTTGAAACTCAAGACAGAACTGAAAGGTAAGAGGGGCCCGCTGATTTTTCACTTTTTTGTTGTCAGTTTCAAACACGATATAAATGATCGTGTGGGTGTTGGTTTTGATTCAGGGTTGGATAGATATCCCGACGATCGAAGTGAGATACGAGAATTTGAATATCGAGAGAAGTATACGTGGAGCAGAGCATGCCGTATTGTTAATTCTTGACAAATATTGTTGAAGGTTTCTTGAATACTTTGCACAATACTTCTGCAGAAAGAAAGCATCTAACTATCTTCATGAATTTAGTGGAATTATCTAAGGCTAATGGTATTTTTTTTTAGTAATTAATTGGATTAAATAACATACTCAGTAAATTATTTAATTATTAATTGAAAATTATATGTGATTTTTATTTGCAGGATGACATTTTATGGTCCTCCAAGTTCTGGAAAACATCTCTACTACTAGCTTTATCAGGAAGCTTGACAAAACACTCAAGGTAATACAATTTTCTTTTTTGTTTCAAACACGATTTTGTAATAACTACAATCATAGTAAGTAACACATTAGACAATATTTCTAAAATATAATAATTTGTGAATCTATGACAAAATCACGAACAATCATCGTAAAAATGTGAAATTTTGTCAAATTATCATAATTTGGCTTCTTATTTACAACTCTAAAGAACTATGCGAATCTATCTTTAGTCATCCAATGGTAGAATAGAAACCTCAACGTCCCTCATGGACTTGTTCTAAGCATAATTCTTAGCATAGGCTTGTTACTATAAAGATTATTTCATATCTTTTTTTAATCTCATATATTATATCGTAGATATATTATGTAATCATCTTTGAAATAATGAATCAAAATATATACGAAAAATAAAATCGAAGAATATATACCAAAGTATCTACATACATAATAAATATACGATAAATATGAAACGAGATATTATATCTTTATACCGGTTGGCATCGTTAAGTATTACTAATAAAAAGTCATATACACATTCAACAATAGATTTATTCAATCAAAAAATTTTAAATAATTGAACTAGTTATAATATTGTAGTCTATTTGATTTCAAAGGAAAAGTCTTGGTAACAAAATTCAACTTGGTAGTCTATACATAAATATCGTAACAAACTACAACTACGGAATAATATTTTATATTAGAACCATTATCTAGTCCGTTTTATCAACTATTTTTTCTTAAAATATTTTGTGTAGTTATTTTCATAATAATAATAATAAATATCAATTTTTATCTTGAGGATAACAGGTTCTGGAGAGTGACATAACAATGGACATGACATGAACGAGTTTGTGCCACAAAGAACAGCAGCCTACATTAGCCAACATGATGTACATGTTGGGAGATGAACTGTGAAGAAACTCTGCTTATGCTGCCAATTCAGGTGTCGGATACCTTATGTTAGTTTTTTCTACTTACTTTTTTGTGTAATCTTTAACGTAATTACGATGATTATTTTTGAGGTTTGATGGATGACTACTTTCTTACACATTCCGTGTAATTTGCAGAATGTTAGCTGAGTTATTAGGAGGAAAAGAAGAACCATAAGCCTGACCGCGACATTGATCTTTTCATGAAGTATTGAAAATGAAATCTGTATTTACATGATAATAACCAATGGATATTCAAATATATTGGTAGAATTTAATCTTAGAACTTCACTCTGTATGTCAGTATTGACAGTAGATAAAACAAAGGATGAAACAGGACATTATCGATGTACGAAAATGTTCCTACAACACTAATGAGAATTAAGATTGTGTCTAATTTTCATTTTGCGATCCTTTCAGGCTTCACAGTTGGAGGTGCGAAGGAAAAATTCGTTACGGATATAATCCTAAGGTTGCTAGCTATAATTTCCATTATGTTTAAGTTCATTCTTGTAGATTTCATATATTTTGAGGCTAATATAGTACAATTTGCAGATTTTGGACTAGAATCTGTGCTGATACAATGGTTGGAGACGAAATGATAAGGGTATTTAGGAGGACAAGAAATCATGGCGATGTTACTACTAAAGGAGAAATGCTGAGTTGGTCCTGCTAAGGCATTGTTATGGATGAGATATCAACTGGTTGACAGTTCAACAACATTTCAAATATGAACTCAATCCGACAATCAGTCCATATTCTAATGGAACCACGTGGCATTTCTCTCTAGCACACGATCCTGCATCCCGAACACATACACCACTCGTTATGTAACACTTGCGGAGCGAGCCTCATTGTGTACCAAGTCCTCGGAATAATAGTGCTTGATTTCTTCTGAGTCCATGGGTATTCCGTATCCTCGACAGAAGGTGTTGCTGATTTCTTGCGAAATGAATTAGTAGCCAATGTCAAAAGCCTTTTCCTAGAGACATTAAGCAGTGTGTTTTCGATTTTCCAATGTGATGTTTTTGTTAATTAGGTCACTTCAAGAAAGATCAGCAACAATATTGGATAAGGAAGTGAGCCTTATCGTTCATATCAAAAGAATTTGCAGAGCATTTCACTCTTTATGTTGGGAGAAAAATTGCTTTCAATGGGTGACTCAAGCACAATCTGTGGATGAGAGAATGGCCACAGAGCTCTTGAGCAATTTTCTCCCCAACATGCAGAGTAAATGCCTTCTTGCAAATTCTTATGTGATGGATGAAACGATAAGGCTCATTCTTATCCAATATTGTTGCTGAATCTTTCTTTGAAGTGACCTAATTAACAAAACATACATTAGGAACAATCGAAAACCACACTTTAATGTCTCTAGGAAAAGGCTTTGACATTGGCTACTCACTTCTTGCCAAGAAATCAGCAACACTTTTCTGTCGGGACACTGGAACCCAATGGACTCAAAGAAATCAAGCACATTTCACGAGGACTTGGTACACAATGAGGCATCCGACAGAAGGATGATATCATCGAAAAGGTTGTATGTTTCGGAGCAGGCTGTAGGAGAAAATGACCGCGGTTCCATTGAGAATATGGACTGATGTCGGATTGAGTTCACTATTTGGATGTTGTTGAACTGTCAAACCAGTTGATATCTCATCTCATAAACAATGCCTTAGCAGGACACCACACATTTCTCCAGTATACTCGCTTTCTTTGTCTCCTGCAAATACTTATCATTTCGTCTCCAACCATTGTATCAGCACAGACTTCTAGTCCCAAAATCTGCAAAGTTGTATATATTAGCCTCAAATATATGAATCATTACATGAACTTTAATTAAACATAATGGAGAGCTATAAGCTAGCAAACTTTAGGATATAATCGTAGACATTCTTTCCCTTTCGCCTCAACTGCTAACCTGAAAGGAATCGCAAAGTAATGAAATTAGCACACATAATTAATACATTAGTGTTGTGAAACATTTTCGTAACATATGTCTGTTTCTCCTCTGTTTTATCTAGTCTGTACACTACAACGAGTGAAGTCTAAGAATTAAATTCTACCATATGATTGAATATTATTCGTTTATATCATGTAACTACAGATTGTCATTTTCAATACCTTCATGAAAGATCAATGTCGCGGTCAGGCTTAGTTTGCCTCCTTTTCCTCCTAGATAACTCAGCTAACATTTCTGCAAAATTACACGGAATGTGTAAGAAAATCAGTCATCCATCAAACCCTCAAAAATAATTCATCGTAATTAAGTTAATAATTACACAAAAGTGTAGAAAATAACTAACCATAAGGTATCCGACATCCTGAAATTGGCAGCATAGCAGAAGTTTCTCTCACAGTCATCTCACCAATATGTACATATGTTGGCTAATGTAGGCTGTCTTCTTTGTGGCACAAACTCGTTCATGTAGTCGCTATTGTATGTCACTTATCAGAAACCTGTTATCAATAAACTATATTTTTTATTATTATTATAATGACAATCAAACTACCACAAAGATTTTAAGAAAAAATAGTGGAAATCGAGCTGAATGTTTATAATTAAAATATTATTTTCCGTAGTGTGTTTAGTTTGTTACGATGTTTATGATTAGATAGACTACCCAAGTTGAATTTTGTTACCCAATGCTTTTCTTTGAAATAAAATATACTACAATATTATAACTGAAGTTTCAATTATTTGAATTTTTGATGAAGTACAATCTATTGTTGAAATGTGAATATGACTTTTTTATTAGTAATAACTAACGATGCCAACCCGGTATATAGAGATATCACATATCTCTTGCTATCTCATATATATATCGTTATATTTATTATGTATGTAATTCACTTTGGTATATAATCTTCGATTTATATTTTTCGTTATATTTTGGATTCAATGTTTATTTCAAAGATGAATTAATATAATATCTACGATATAATATATGAGATAAAAGATATGAAAATATCTGTTTAAGTCGACAAGTCGCCATGAAAAGTAAGATAATTGTGTAAGAGACAAGTCCATGAGGGACGTATGAGGTTTCTATCTACCATTGGATGACATAAAGGATGAATTCGAACAAAGTTATTAGTACTTGAATTGTATAGTAAGTAAAAGCCAAAATGATATAATTTGACGAAAATTTCTTGGTTAACACTATTTACATAGTTTGTTCGTGATTTGTGTCATAGATTCACAAATTATTATCATTTTAAGAAATATTTTGTCATAATGTGTTACTTATATGTTGTATATGTACAAATGTGTTTGTTGAAAAAAAAAGAAACTTTGTATTCACCTTGAGTGTTTTGCAAGCTTTTGATCGCTGTATAGAGCGTCCGAGGATGGTTTTTGACCCAGACTTGGAGACAATAACAATGTCATAATGATCAATAAGAAAATTTTCATTAAATATTAAATAATTTACTGAGTAGTTTATTTATCCATTAATTACTAAAAAAAAGTATTAGGCATAATTCACACTTTAACATATGAGAATAGTTAGATGCTCTCTTCTGCTAGGAAGATGTGCAAGTATTTCAAGAAACCTTCAACAATATTTGTCAAGAAATTAACAAATGACGGCAATCTCTGCTTCCACGTATACTTCTGCCTCGATATCCAATTCTGGATCACTTCGATGTCGGGAATTTCATCCAACCCTGATCAAAACCAAGCCCATCATAATTATGTGTTGCGGTACGGAACAACACAGTGAAAGTGACAGGGGCCCCCGCCTTATTCAGTCTGTTCTGATGGTTCAACAGGAATCTTCCTGCTTCCTGTGGTAACATTGATCAGCCTCTGAAGCAAGATTCTCTTGTCATGAAACCGGAGAGACATCGACTCGACTTGTTCCCACTCCATGGAGAGGCAGTCAGTATCCCTTTTCTGATCCTATCGTAGGTGGGCAGTTTCTCGAGGGCAGCCCATTTTAAGCCTCCTCGTCGTCCTCCTCTCTAGCCGCTGCGAGAACACGTCAACCTCTGGCTCCTCCACACCGAGTGTCCGTGTCGCTAGGCTCCGCCAACACTGTATATCAGCACCGTCCATTATATATATTATTGCTCACTTCAAATCAGCTCGACTCTAAATAATGATGATGTTTATGTTTGTTCACAAATATTACTTGATCCAACGTTATTTTATAGTTGTGGAAAAAGAGAAACAGAGCAAAAATGAAATGAATGAAGTGAATTGTGTGAAATGAAGATGACATAAGGGTGATGACTTTATATAGAAGAGGTTGCTCTTCAATAAACGCACTTTTTTTTTTTTTCTTTTTCTTTTTCTTTTTTTTTAAAATAAGTATTTGTTTAATGAAGGATTACGGAAGTTGTTTGGGTCGGGGGACTTTCAGCGATGGGCGGCCTAATGAAGTTTCATTGCGTTGAAGTCACGGGGTGTTTCCCATTTTCCAGGGTCTTCCTTCTTAATATTGTAATTTTTTAAGAAAAAAATTTAAAAAATCGTTATTTTATGGAATTTTAATACTTTTTTACAGAAATGGGAATGATGGCAATCTATTATTGATTGGTTATTGTTTGATCTCAAATATTTATTGGTTTAATGTTTAGTTTTTATTGGTTTTTTATGTGGAATTAATGGCAAATCTTTTATATTGAATTTTTTTTATCCAAAGGAAGATTTTTTTTTGTTTTTTTTGTTCTCGAGCATAATATGTAACTATATCTCTTTTTTAGGTGGGAATATATTTTGTCTCTGAAACAATAGATTTAAGTGATTATGTACGTTTGGGTTATTTTTTATGAATGTGAGGATTGTATAGTGGTTGATTAATGATTCAGTTCATTATTTGGATAATTAGTTATTGGTTGCAAAGATGGTGATGTAGGAAAATGATGTGTCTAGCTTAATATTAAAACAAAGTGGCTTATAATTTTTTGCCTGTAATCCTTTTTTTTTATTGGTTATGCAGTTAGGGGGTGAGAATGAGCTCGGCCGTTCGCGAACAGTTCGAGCTCGGCTCGTTGGAGTTCAGCTTCGGTTCGAAAGCTAATTGAACAGCTGAACTAGAGCGGTTCGGCTCGAAGCTGTGAACAGCTCGTTAATTATTTATATTTAAAAAATATATATTATGCATATAATAATATAATAAATATTCTTGCTTAATTACATATGAAGAGGTTAACAATTCTTTACATAAAATGAACAAAACGAAGAAAACTTTAGAGAAATCAAAGAAGCGATAGAACAGAATAATAATTAATTAGCATACACTTGTTCGTTGAACAGTTCGTTAAAGCGTTCGATCAACGCTTGGTCAAGCTCGACTCGATTTAAGTCGTTCGATAATTTTCAAAGCTCGGGTTGACCATGAAAACTTAAACGAACATGGTAGCAAAGCTGACTCGTTTCGACCGATAAATCATCTACTTATGCTCAAGTAAGTAAGATGTTACGGTTATACATATACATCTAGGGCTCGGGGTGTCTCGGCTCGTGCTCGTTAGATTTTGAGACTCAAACGAGTCAATCACGAGCTGTTCGTTTACTGTTTTTGCCCTCTTGAAATTATACGCACAATTTTTTAAGTTAATTGTTTGATATGTTTTAATGAGGTGTCGACTGAAACTTTTGTTTTCAAAAATATATTTAATAGAAAATAATTGTTTTAATGTAAAGTTATTGAGATTGCAGCTAATTTAATTAAGCGTTCAAATCGAGTTTTGACCGAGTTGAACTCAAGCTGCTCAGCTTAATAAGCAGCCCTATTCTGATAAGGTTATAGAGATATCAACATATCTCTTGTTGTCTTAGGTATTATATCGTAGATATTATTATGTAATCAACTTTGATATATAATCTTCGAGTCTTATTTTTCGTATATATTGATTCATGTAATATTTTTAGTGGAATATAGGTTTATATACAATCATTGTAATATATAGTTAATTAGTTCAGTGGATATAATTAAGCTTTTTATTCACGTCAAAAATTATCGTGGTATAGAGTTTTGATATTTTCCCCGTCTTCACCAGTTTACATTTTAGGTAACCGAAGTAGATGTGCTGACGCTACTGGGAAGTGTGACGGCACCTCTGATGCATTAGACTACGATATGATATAAGAGTCGTGTGTCTGTGCTGTATGATGATTCCTCGCATTACAGAGAGCTGCTTAGTACATCACACGTATTTGCCGCAGTAGACGCAGTTCATTATGGCGGCACATGGCAGCTTGCATCAATAATCTTGAGAGAGATCAAAGAGTTGGGTGTTTAAATAAATACAAATAGTATCAGATAATATATCAAATAGTCGATTATGATGTGTATTAAATTATAATTTAGGACAACATTATGTTAATCGATGTTACATAACATCCTTGAAGTTTAAACCATTCTCACTTTAATTTCATTTTAGGAATTTTATACGAAGTTGTCGGTTGCTTCACACAGTGGGTGAGTGTTGGTGAATCCCACTATGTGGCGGACACCCCATCAACGCCATATTGATCGCTATTAATCACCGATGTAATGGCAAATAAATGCAAATCTACAAATGTAGCTTCTGTTGATCGATGTTTGCTCTAATCTTAAATCTAATTTTTTACCTCACTTCTTGCATCATCTATGTGATGGTTTCCATATACTAGTAACCACCCAAATAGTTATGGTAGGGGAGGGACTTTCGTGAGAGAACAAGGGGACGATTATAAAAGATATTCTATAAGAATGATAATAGTTAGCCATTTTCTATAAGAGTTTTCATGGGATTTAAGGCGATGCCATATGAGTAGATTAATATTCAGAATTAATTTGACTTTTCTAATACTAAGAACGATCGAGCAAAGAGGAAACCGTTTTATCAGTAAATGTACAACTATAATCTAAGGGGTATTGTAACTGTAATCATTAGAAATCACGACTAATTTAACCGTTAGTAGTAATGTCTTGTTGATCACGCATAAGATGATTCACGCACACTATAGAGTAGTGACCTCACGTAGGAGCAGAATGACCAAGTATTATACATGTAAGATGAGCACCAAATCGCTGATTCAGGAATGGAAAGCTGAATGTCATTCACAGCGGTGGCGGGGCGCTGACGGATTGCCTAAGTGGGCAAAGTGGGCAATAATTCAAGCATCATAATTTTTAGACGTCTATGGATGATGCAAATTTAATTGCACGACATTCTTTTTTATTCTCAATCATTTTCATTTTGAATTGTACTTGTAGAGCCCTATCTTTAAAAATACTAGTTTCTATGTACGTATTTTATGTGAAACCTTTACAATAAATAAGTTTTTTTTACGTACATACTGTTTTACTGAAAAACAATAACAATGAAGAAGGGAATTAGTAAGGGTAAGTACGTATCTCAATTGAATTATATCTCGTACTCAATTACCAAAATACTTTACTAAAATAAAGATTAAGAATGGTAGTAAGGTAGATAGTGTAAATTTAGGTTGACCTCCTTCCTTAGCTTATATGATAGAGATTATTAATTTCATCTGTCCTGACGTTCTTAAATGTTCTACTCGTTTCATTTACACGCATGATTCAATAAATTTTATTTTGATCATCATATTTAATGATACATTACAAAAAATATAAAATTATAATTATTGTAATACTCATTGGAACAAACAAAAAGTTCCAAAATTATACAACTTTAGGAAACTAATAGAGTATGAAGCGCTGGAACACACCGGAGAAAGTTATTGGGAGAAATATGCCTCTTTTCGCATCATCTAAATTCATAGTACCCGTGTAGGGTCTCTATTTTCTCTATCTGCAAACACTTACGCATACCACTCGAGTTTCTGTCGACCAACGCACCTATTTGGGGCAGTCGAGCCTCCGCGACATGCTAATTATGCTTTGGGTCGGTGGTTTAGTTTGGTTAACGGTGGTTAAACAACTTTTTAAGGAAGAGATGTGATCTCTTCACCGCGCTGGACGTTGAGAAACGAGTTATTTAACCCTCATGCGAGTTGACGAGGGACGCCGTATGGAAAATATTTTATTTTTAGTGAAGAGTAACGTAGTAAGTAGGTAGCTCGGTGAACAATTGAAGTAAAAAGCCCAAAAAATATAACAAATTGAATAAAACGTACTCACGTTGATTTTCCTCGCACCACACATGGATCTAGATGATACAAGTTTCATATCTCTGATCGTCAATAGGTAAAGTAAAAGGTCGTATTTAAGTATCAATGAGGTATCTTTGTATATAAGTAGACCATTTCGATAACTTTGTTTATATGACGAAAGAGAATTATTTATGGGTTGTATCTAATTTCTCGGTTACTAATTAATTAGAATTAAATCATCTGATCATTTCACCATGGTAAGAAAATTAAAAAAAATTCAAATTACAATATATTATGATAAAAAATAATTACTAATTAAAGAGTAATTTAATATGTTATTGTGTAATTTACATTTTTTGTGTTACTTTTAATTAATAAAAAACTACTAACTGTACCATAACTTTAATCGTATTTAGGTTAATTTAATAGTTTTATAGTAGCTTTAATTTTTACTTATGAAGTTTATTATAAAAGTTAGTTAAAGTTACAGTCAAAACATATGAAAATTATCATATTTATCATTTTTCATTAATATAATAAAAACAACTCGCCTTATCACAATACTTTTACAAAAATATAACTAGTGGCGAGTCTCAAAAATTGTGGCCGCCACATAAATTGTAAATGTTACAGTAACAAAATATCCAAGTTGTGATCATAAAGTTGAACACCTGTAATAAAGTTATGATTATGAAGACGTAATTTCTCCAATAAAATAAGTTTTTTTTTTTTTTTTTTGACAATCCAATAAAATATAGTTAGCTTTACTAATAATCGTCATTACAATACAAATATGCATATACCATTATACCAAGTGACCTACCAAGCTGTGACCTTCTAGAGGCAAATAGGAGAATGACTTTTTCTTCTTTTTTTAAAAAAGTTATTTATTAATATTTTTTGTTATTTTTCATATACAGGACTGTAATACAACGCGTATGTATCTAATTTCTAAAAAACAGGGCAAAGAGACCGTTAAAATGTGCTTTAAGAAGACCATTGGCAACACGTTTATATTTTGGCACGTCTCTTAGGTAAGAAACCAGTTTCTTTTTTTGATTGTTAGGTTAATTAAGGGACGTGTTATAAATAAAGAACTGGTTTCTTTGCGCCTAATATTTTTAGGAACCAGTTTATAATTTAACACTGGTTCCTTTGATAAAACCTGAAGCAACCAGTTTTTTCTAAAAACTGGTTTTCTAGATGGTAAGACAGAGAAACCAGTATCATACCGGTTTCTTAATCATTAATATTAATTAAAAAAAATTAAACACCTTAAATATAACGTATTTAATGAAATAAGTGTACAATTATGCATACACATGATAATATATACAGTTATACACTCTGTTACATAAATTCAATATCATTTGTACATTGATTTTTAATAATTAAACAAAACAAAATAAATTTAAATTCCTTAACATATTGCTAGATTCTAGACATAAAGACCTATTGTAAGAATTTAAATCCTTAATTTTAGCACAACTTGGCACCTTTTCTCCTCTATGAAATGCTTCTTTCGTTCATACACAAATCTGCAAGCCCAAATTGGAATTTTGACTGAGTATTCAGGACTGCATATTCTTCATCAACAAATCTGTGTTCATCAAATTTGACTTAGTATTCGTGCTCGCATATTCATCGAAATAGGAAATCCAGAATTATTAAACATACTTAATAATGCAGAATACAAATAATCTAACATAAATAAATTCAGCCACACAATATAAGCAACTCTGTTACTAAGACAACAATTATCTAGTAAAGAAAAAAAAAACCGAAAAATAAATAACAAAAATAATGAAACAATGCGGGTTTACATAACGAACCGAAGAGATCTGTTTTCCTGCGACATTCCTATGGATATTCCGCTAATCACAACGATCTTCCCAGCCGTCCTGACCGTGTAAAGTCACACATCCATCTCCAACCACCATGGTGTCCACAAAATCTTTTGTATTCTTCTAGACTGTCCTTGACTGCCTAACAAGTCCTTCTCATCAATAAATATCCATTTCCATATTCAAGAAATACCATGAATTCAATTTGAATATACCTATGAATTTCTTTAGAAAATCAAAATATTAACACGACAAAAGCCCAGCCAACCGATAAAACCAAAAATTGAAATTAAAAACTTGGAAATTCAACTACTTCTTATGATTGTAAAGATCTGAATCTCGCACGAAAGTTCATCTGAATTTAGCAGAATATATCGAAATTTGCACCGAAGAGATCTGAAATTTAGCACGAAAAATAAACATCAAAAGAAAAAAATCTGAAAATCGCTGCTAGTATTGCACTTCTGGTCGTAATGTTGCGATCGGGTGGTGGAAGTAGGTGACGCAGTAATGGTTGGACTGGTTGGTATTGGAAAGAAGGATAGGAAGATGAGTAAGTATGGCAGGAGAGGAAAGAACTATGAGTAGAAGGAAGATGAGTGGTTGGAAAAATTGGCAGAGAGAGGAAAGAAAGAAAGATAACACAAAATAAATTAAAAAAAAGGAAAAAAAAAGAAAAATACTCCTTAGTCGTGTGGTTAGTCCCCTATAGCTAGTCAATTTGCTCAGAGAATTCATTTAATCCCAACTATGTGAAAGAACGTGTTTAATATTACCACTTATAAAATAAAAAGATCTGGTATGGATAAGAAGCCAGACAATAAATAGTCCGGTTCTTATATTTTTTCAAAGAAACAGTTTTCCAAATAAAGTTCCTTGGACAAAGAACCAGTTTAAACAATAACCTGTGTCTTTTTAGTGGTTATTTGTTGATAGTTTTTTAAGCACTTTCGTATTTAACGGCTTAATCGACCATAATTTGACATTTTGTAGTATCTAGCATTTAGTTAGTCAAATCACTTCTAGCGTGGTCATTTTGGTCCAAATGTGCTTCCTATTAGCACACTGTGTGAGTGAGATGATGAAAGCTGGAGGATAGTTCAAGTGTTAAATTTTTATTTCTTGGTTCTAAGATATTTATATGATCGATTTTCATTTTTCATTCTTGTAGTTTTCTTAATATTAATAAAAGTGAGCTAGTAAATGCTTAGGTCAAGCTTATTTAATTCCTATCGTGCTATTCTCCTACTTAATTAAAATCTTGATCGAATAGACCACTTAAACCTTTCAACAACATAAGCATCATCTATGGAATGAATGATTGTACATACACGCCTTCAACGGACGGAGTTACTAATTCGCAGCAGTCATATTCTCACAATTTTTGAATATAATATGAGCGTCAACGAACTTAGCCAGATAGCTACGGTTGCCACTCCCACAAAAGTGCAGTCACTTCACAAAATCAACGGTTACACATTAAAACTCATGAAAATAACATATCCTATATGTGTCTCTAATGTCACTTCCTATATATACGTGCTCCTTATCCTCATACGACTCACAAAATAAGAGTCGAGAACCATTGGTTAAAGTTACACTTCCAATTCCGAGTTTTTGACACAGTTAGCTTGAGACGCCCTATTAATGGGTAGGGAAATTGTCTAGCCCTACATACTATTGTAGGGAAAACTTAGCTTTTTGACAAAACCAATATAGGATCTATCATCTATGTACTAAATGAAAAGGGACATTTACGCAATTTTCTTAATGAGGTCAAAAATTCAAACAAACAGCGTTGGACAGTCCCAAACCATCTACCATCAACTACCTATATTAATTATATTTTTGGTACGTTTCCATAGAAATAAAAAATTTGATCTATCTTTGCATATTTCACAACTCTTATATTAATTACATATCATCATCATTGTTGTTGCCGAAACCTAATCTTATATATTAATTTTCATATTCATTACATTTGAATTCAATACATGGTACATCAAAAGTCAAAACATACATGTAACCAAATAAAATCCCAGAAAACGAATTTCATCAGCTACCAACAAGATTTCGTAAATCGCATCTTTTCAATTTGATTTCAAGTACTCCTACATTAAAATGACTTCTGTTTAACATATTGCCCACTTATTTGGGTCAATTTTACTTTTTTTTGCATTTGATGCAAAAAATACTTTATACTAGTGACAATGTGAGCATGAATCACGTATACTGTTGATTGTCCTGATCTAATTAGCTTTACGATGTTTCATATTATTCTATTGGAAAAATTGGACTTAATTAGATATTTGTTGCTTCTTAATCATGCAGCTAATAAGAAAACAATTATGCCCATTTGTTTATTTGTCAATGCAAGTTTTTCTATAATCTATAGTACCCTTTAATGACCAGGTCATCTTTGAACGGGTCGAACTTGCCGTGGCTGACGGTTAAGTCAAATACGTCAGTATATTTTTATATACTTTTTTTATGGTATAGACTAAAGTATTTACTTAAATAATTTCTTAGCATTTTTTTAATTTGTTTAATTTAGGAAAAAAAATTAATATTATATTTTACAATTATATAATTCAAGTATTATTTGTCTTTTCGTACAGATATGGAGGCTTTCGTTAAAATGTTAATGACTGTGTGAAATATTCCTAGCTCATGTAATAGACAAAATACATACATACTTTTGTTATTAAAGAGAAAATAATACGGATACATAACAGGTTAAAAATGATGATAAATTGAGTTTTATTTTAATACTCGTTATTTGTATACTCATAGTATTAGTACACGATTTGGTCTAGGGTGGTTCGGAGAGTGTACGTGACCAATATTATAGTATGGATTATCATAGGTTACATCTTCAAGACATAGAAGAAAAAGATTTGGAATTTCGAATTTTAAATAAAACATATGAGTGTATTTGGAGCACAATGGCAAATGAGATATTGTATACTTTTAATAGTTAAGTGTACTTTAACGCAAGAATTAATATTTAACTATTAATCATTGTGTATATTTTAATACGTGTGATAATAGATGTAGTGTCCATAATCAAAATTACTATTTAATAAGCACTCGCTTTTTTAATGCAGTTGTTGTAATATAATGTCAATAATAAATATAAATACTTCGAATTTTTTTTTTCATCATGCATACTTAGCATATAAATTATGTATATTGATTGTAATATTGATTACTTCAATTCCATTATTCAAATTATTATAAGCTAGTGTTTCCAGAAACACTGCTATCTTTCGTATCTTTTCAGTAGTATTTGGTGAAGCCTAAGAAATTATAATACTTTAAACACAATGTCATAAATTTCGTCGGATTACATTATCGATCATGATATATACAAACTTTGATTAATTAATTATCTCAGTATTTCATGAAATGCAACGTACTGATTTAGAAATTGAATGTTTATAAACAAAGTCCCTTAGATCAGTGTTAATTATTTATCAATTTTAAAACTTTTTTTTAGTTAGTTCTTATTCCAATGATAATAATATAATAAAACCTCTTTTGTTTATCGAGTAATTTGTTTGCCATGTGTTTAATTTTAAGCTTTTATAAAATTTAAGCAAAAATCTCATGTGCATGAGTATTTTAATGGATCGATTTTCTTCCTTTTGGAAGTTTCATGTGAGTCATTAGGACTTTTACATTTGTATATCTAGCCATGTGACTGTTGAAATGTAATGTGTAGTCCCATTACAAATGTAACTTATGAAGAGATGAAATCTTTTAAAACGAAGAATATATTATCGATATTGTTATACGGGCGCCCCGGGACGTTAGTTTAAAATAAATATTTTCCTAAAATTGAATATAAATTTTGAATGCATGCAAAAATCACACGTCAATCAGTGTTAATAATGTTTATATTCCATTGTAATTTATCACTTTAGTCTCTTATCTAATATCTGAGAGCGTTCGTTAGTTTGGCCATATATATATATATATATGAACAAACACACAAAAAAAAATTGTTTTCCGGAATATAATGTGAGTAAACTACCTTTTCCTTTTACAATAATTTTCTCATTTTTAACTAATACACACATTAATTAATTGAAAAGAAGGCATATAATATTTGAAACATAATTTTACTCCGTAAAGACTTATTAATAAGACTACTTATAATTTAGTTGTTTCTAATAAGTACTTTGTATTTGTTATGACGATTTTTTAATTATTTACGTATTCTAAATAATATTTAACAGTGAGAGGAAAGGAAGGGTATGGAGCAATGGTTTAATTCAACTTCACTTTTGATCTATGTAGGTCAGAATTCAAATTTCATATTCCCCCCTCTTATGGTAAAATGTACCTCCGTCGAAGTAAGATTATACTTATTAATACTTATTCGAACTTATTTCAAGTATAGAATAGTTCGAAAAGAATAGATCGAAAGTAATAATTGTTGTCAACTTATCAGAAAGACGTCAACTTATCGCATAAGTAATAAATTATATTAACCAGAAGAAGGTTTGTATGCTCGGAAAGTCAATAAATTATTGTCATCAAACATATATTACTTTATATAAAAGTGACATTTATATCAATATAAGTACTCATTCTCAATTTACATCACATATAGTGATAAATAATAAGGGTATATATTAATAAAAAGTTACATATTAATCAAAATGGTCATATAATCTGATGTAATCAATTTATTTGTACATCGATGTTACTAATACTTTGTCTAACCAGAATACTGTGCCTAACTAATTACGAAGAATCAAAATTAAAATATGTTGGGCACAATTGTTGTGATAGCTTTGACATTCTAATAAAAGTCAGATTCAAACCGTTGTAAGCCAAGAAATACGAGTAATAATAGTCCACCGCTCAGATCGCCTCATTTCATTTGACTGAATGTGCACGTTTCAATAAAGTTTAATAATTATTTTTAAATGATTTTTACATGATATCTGTATGATCGTTACTAATTGGCCAGCATATATGACATCCTTCTAGAGAGCGACAGATAATACAGTATTTCAATATACATGTCTTTAACGACCGAAGCCGAAAGCAAAGTTTGACTACAATATCGTATGTACGTGTATTATTGTTCCACAGTCAACTTTCACATGTTCAACACGTTCGTCCCCACCTCATTACTTGACTGGATTGATAACGAAGTCCGTTTTTACTAGAATCAAAGTGCCATATGTTTTTTACGTGGTGTTGGGTGGTGGTGTTGGTGGTAGGGTGGTGTCAGGTGGTGGGTTTGGTGGTAGGGTGCGCCTTGGGTGATTGGTGTTAGTTGTTGGTGGTTAGGGAGGGGAATTGGGAGGAAGGCTTTTGGAAATTCACACGAAAAGTGGACTTTGATTCTAGTAAAAGTGGATCTTCGAATAGTTTCCCTTATTGTATTTTGTACCCATCATAATTTACACTTCCTAATTCTCAAAGTTACTTATCACCCTACTTCACTTTATTTGATTAATTCAATTCATTGCAATTGGTTTTCCATAAATTTATTATCTTCGGTTTCCTTGTTTGACAATAACTTTCTACTCGATTCTTTTTCTCATAAAAGACGAAGTAGTAGACAATTATCTCTTTATTTTTCTTTTCAGACTCAGAGGGAGTAATTATTGATCTTTACTAGGTCGATGTTAAAATAAATGTAGCCTTGCGGTAGCATCGATCTACGAAATCAGTTTCCGGTTGTAGTAGTAGTAGAGCTACAACTACATCTATCCATAATAAATAGATTTTGCCTGGCAATATGAATAACGGGGTCGAGCAAGACCGCGTACTCTCGGCTCATTTTGGGGGGACCAGAACCAGAACCGGAACGACCGTTTTAATAATTGAACCGGTACCGGAATCGGTGGAGGCACCGTTCCAAAATTTTTGGACGGAATCGGATCGCTGGAACCGGTTACCCGGTTAGATTTTAAAAAATAAATTATACGTAAAAGGCAAAGATTATCTATGCTAATTCATACTTGTATATGTGTATTTGGCCACAAAACACAATGTTTTATACAATAGTATTTCCATTTCTATAATTTATTATAATTTTGAATTTTTATACCTTAAATTGTATTTTAATAAATCAAAGCATAACAGATTTACTTGGTACTGGTTATAAAAAGCCGGTGGTGCCGAATACCCGGTACGTCTGGAACCGGTATATGGGTCCCACGGGTACCGGTTCCAAAATTTTTGTACCCACCGGAACCTGGTCACACCGGTTCTATTTTTGGAACAGGAACCGGTACCGTCCAACGGCTTCCAGTACCGGAACAGCGGTTCCGGACGTTTCCCAGGTACGTGGCCGGTTATCCACTATTTTTGCCATGCCCTAAATATGAACGGGTAATCTAGCAAAGATCTGAATGGTCAGCTAGGTCAGGTGGCCGACTTTATTGTAAGGGGAAGAATTACATTGCTCTACTTGAAATACTGTTGGAACACTCACTAGTCCATAGTTAGTCAATTAATATTCTCAAAGGTTTTTTATTTACAAACAAATAAAGAAAATAATTAACTCCAATCAATTCCATTAATTGATCAGAAGAATTTCATATGTTTACTTAGATGACATATATAGTGACAATCATGCATTATCCGCATTCCTACTTCCAATCACAATGACCCTCTATGACTTTTACACATATTGTAAAATATGTATCCGATCTTCTCTTCAAGACTTGTTTAAGCAGTTGTAAATTGTATCGTTCCAGGCTCAATTTGCACAAAAAAAAAAAATGACATTAAGTTCTTTCATTTTTGGACTCATTTTCATTTCAGTCCGTCAGTTTTCATTTCATTTTTGTTAATGTTATTTAATTTGATCAGCAGGCACAAATCAATGCAACCCATGACTCCGATCATGATCACATAATGGTAGTATAATTAGTATCATATATCTCCATCTGTTAGAAAATAATTGTAACAAATAAATATTTATACTCCGTATTTGAGTCACAATATGCACGTGTGTATGATTAGGTTTTTAAAATAAGCAAATGAATACGATAATGGTTCTTGAGATGAATTAAATTATGTAGGTCAGATAATAATCTATAATATATTATACGCACACATGAAGGTTCTACAACCTTTCTTCAAAGCAAAACTGATGGTTCTTTCATTGTCTATATTTCAAGGAACATCCAGCAGCTTTTATATTTCATTACGTATCAATTATAATAGATGTTGCTCTCTTGTATAAATAAAACATAGCATATAGTTAGCTTTATTACCATGAGATTGAAGAAGAAAGAGAGTTTGTTTAGAGGATCTAATAAAAAGACAAGAGTTTCGCGATGAGGGTAAACAATGGAGAAAGATATGAGCATTGGTGGTGCAAGAGCCCTGTAATTTGCAGCCTCGTGCTCAATTGCAGCTTCGGCGTCTCGCTTCCTCTTCTTGTTCGCCCTGGCTCATCCATCTCATCTTCATCGCCGTTCAAACAACCAGTCCGTGGTGATCAACGTTCTTTTCACTGACATTCTCCGGTTGGTGGTAACTGGACCTTCTCAGCCACACAAAATTAAATTAAGGTTGATACAGTATAAATTTATGTTTATTATTGTAATATTCTGTAATAACAGTATTTACCTGAATTATACTATGAATTATTTTATCTATCACAACTATTTTAATTTATTTGATGATATACATGATACCTAACCAAAATAATTGGTGATTATACTTGATAATACGAAGTTATACTCTTCTTAGTTCTTATCAACTTTATCTTTATCATAATATCATATCTACTCATACTATATTTTTGGATTGTAGGCGCTGTACGCTTAATCATGTAGAATTCATGATTAACTACAATATATAAAAACCAAAACTCCTAAAACTTCAATAGTAATGTTGAAAAATTAATTTACTTTCACAACTAGAATGATCAATCAACCAATCAATCATAGCTTTATTCCCTATAAGTGAAATCGCATATGAATCCAAAAATTATTTCGACAGTCGGCCACCTAAATTCCCTCCCAGCTACCTACGATCAAGATCAAGAGCCTCATCCCGATTACAACTAGATGATGATAAAACAAAAATGATGCTTTTCATATAAAAAAACTCGACCAGTGGGACGTCGACCACGACCTTTTGATCCGAAGTCAAACGCGCTAATCCTGCGCTATGCGGTGCATGCAGAGTTTGGTTTGTCATTTAATATACATGGTTGCCATTCCGTTATCCTGCCTTCCTACAATTAACTGCAAATTCTCTTTTTCACAAATTTATTGATAAGCTAAATTAATTAATGGAACATTCAAGTAAACTTACATCATAGTGAAGTGACTTTTGGAAGCATATGCTGCCACAACAAGTTTTCAAGGGAAAGGAACTGTTTCGTTGAAACTTGGAATTGTATCAATACACGTACTATTGTATTTCGCGACGTGTTATGAATTATAGTGGATATTATTTAGACAGTATGTAATGGATAAATATAGAATTTTATTTGATGCTTTAAATAAGCATCGTGTTATATTTGATGATTATATTAATGATTTGTTAAATTTATAAAAATAAGAGATTAATGTTTTATAATATGTTCACTTGACAATCGAAAGGAGTTTAAGGCTTATAATTATATGATTTGAGATGACAAAAATTTCCAAATAAGACAATGACGAGGAAGACAAAACAAGAGTATAAGGCCTCTTTGGAGCTAACTCTTGAATTGAAAGTATTTTATTTCTTCTTACATACTTTTGTCATTTCATTTGTGCATTTTTATATAGTGTCGTTGCATTTTGTTATTATAATGAGCAAAGAATTGTATTCACAAACTATGCGTTATCAACAATTATACCCATATAATCGAAGATACTTTATATTTTCGTATTATAAATCAGTTATCGTTTTCATATTAATCGTGTATTTATAATATTTAAATCGAAATGAAATTATATATACCACCGACAATTAAGATATTAAACATTAATTAAGAAAAGACTGCAGTTGGTCCCGCTCTTCGAATTACTCTCTTCTAGATTACAATAGACTAATTAAGTCCCAACTCCAAGTCGTACAACAATCTCATAAGGTCAAATTTATCACCACTTTTTTCTTTTGGATAATGGTCAAAGAGGAGGGGAAATAAAATGAAAAAAAGAACAAAAAAAAAATAGGGTAAATAACTTACGTTTGAGGGCCCAACGAGCCATCGGTCTAAGTGGTAAGGTCATTTTCTTGTGTACATTTAACATGGTAGTAAGTTCAGTTCAATTCAGTTAAGTTTATGTCGGTAATAGTAGAGTTTAATTATCTAACCTATTTCTTCTCTCATAAAATATTCATTTCAGTTCAGTTAGTTAATTTAGTTCATTCATTTTGTTTCAATTCAGTTAATTTAAGTCAGTTCATTTTCCAATTCAGTCCAAGAAAACAGTTTAACTAGATCCGTTGCTTATAAATTTGACACTCCATCAAGTATTATTAAGGGAGAATTTTGATTGGAGAAATGGTGGAAATACACAAAGGTAGTAGCAATAGTGGTGAATCTTAGAACGTCATAGTTAATTTTTACAAGTAGATGATCTCTATGCAAAATTCATGTCTCAACTCAACCTACTAATCATATGGTGTGTTGAAATATTACTCATCATAAGATAATCAAGTCTTCAATCAAACTAATCTCAGGGGTTGTGAGTGATGACCTTCTTACCAATTTGCATCATACAAGTAGTATTCTAATTAATTTTTGGTCATCGAGACTCAATTGGGACCATTATTTTGGGAGAAGACAATTAGACTTCTTCCCTCTTCATAAACGGTTCTATATCCTTGTTTTATATATGATTATGTGATTTGAATCTCTCTCACACAACAAC